>WBNO01010565.1:340551-419952 GCA_013400575.1 Peucedramus taeniatus
CGCGGGGTCCCGCTCCGCAGGGCAGAGCCCCCAGCGCCCCCGGCTCCCCGCAGGGGCGGGCGCCGCAGGGTCCATCCCCCGGCTGCCGCCCCTCCCGTCGGGGCGGGGATGGGACACGTAGTTTTCCGGAAAGCCCCGGCCTTAGTTTCGTTTCTCCGAGCCCAGGTTTAGTTTCGGGCTCTTGGGGCAGCTGCGGAGGGGCATGGCGGCGCTGGAGTCGGAGCCGAGCCTGTCGGGGCTGGAGGAGGAGCTCACCTGCTCCATCTGCCTCTGCCTCTTCAGCAGCCCCGTGACGGTGCCCTGCGGGCACAACTTCTGCGCCTCCTGCCTGGAGCTCAGCTGGGCCGGCCTCTCGGGGGGCTTCAGCTGCCCGCAGTGCCGGGCCACCTTCGCGGGCCGCCCGCAGCTGCAGAAGAACACGGTGCTGTGCCGGGTGGTGGAGCAGCTCCAGGGCCGCTCCGGGGCCAAGGGCGAGGAAGAGGAGGAGGAGGAGGAGAATGGGGACGGGGAGGCGGGGGGTTGCTGGGCGGGGGAGCCCCCCGTGTCCTGCGACAGCTGCCGGGAGGCGCCGGCCGTGCAGACCTGCCTGACCTGCACCGCGTCCTTCTGCGCCGAGCACCTGCGGCCGCACCGCGACAGCCCTGCCTTCCGCGACCACCAGCTCTGCCCGCCCCTGCGCGACCTGCAGCTCCGCAAGTGCCCCCAGCACAACAGGCTCTTCGAGTTCTTCTGCGGCAAGCACGGCGTCTGCATCTGCTCCCTCTGCCTGCTCGACCACAAGCTGTGCCACACCAGCCCCTTGGAGCAGGCAAAAGCCGCTGCCCAGGTGAGTGGGCGGGGGTGGCCGGTGGCCCCCGGGGCTGGAACACGCTCCCAAGGGCACCCCGGAGCGCCCCTTGGCTCCCTCGGTGCCGGGGGAGCCGCTCTGGAGTGCGGGGAGGAGGCCGGAAAGAGACGTCGACTGCAAATCTCGTGTTTGGCATTGAGAAACTGTTATCTGCCCTCCAGCGTGTGCTCAGGCGCGTCCTCGGAGCCATTCCTTGCGTTTTCCTCGTCTCTCCAAGATGTTGCTCAAGAGCAGGGGTCTGGGAAGGCGCTGTCAGGGAGCTGGATTGACAGGGCTGGGCTGGGCTGGGCTGGGCTGGGCTCAGCACTGAGGCCTCCCCTACTCTGTGGGTCACCCAGAACTCTCAGCCTCCTCTGCTGCTCTGCTCCCTGCCAGGGCTTGTCACAGCCTGAGGGACCAACATTCCTCTGCAGATGTTCTTAAGAGGAAGAATTATAAAGGTATCATAAGGAGATCTCAAGTATGTAGATAAAAGCCAGAAGGAGGTTCACAGAGTAGAAGGGAAGGAAACGTGGCCTTTATATTTTCCAGCACAACTGAAAATCAGTGTGGATGAGTAAAAGTTGAGGTGGTCAAACTCCCATCTGTTCAGTGGATGTGTACACAGCTAAGCTGCAGAACTTAGCCCTGGTTGAGCTTAGCAGAATTTTGAACCAAAGAAACAGGTAAATCACATCTGAGGGAGAACATTCTCAACAGGAGAGGGGTGAACAGTAGCATCAGCTTTGTGCCTGAAGTCCATCCTGAGAGCTAATGTAACATTTATTCTTAGCATGAGAAGTGCTGTGCTGAGGAAAGCACTGGGTCCTTGTGGAGAGTGTCAGCAATGGCATCTGGCTCTTGGGATAAGTGGGGAGGGTGTGGGTGCCACATCTGTACAGGACAGTACTTTTACACCCCCTAAGGTTCAAGGGAAGGTAGGTTTTAAGCTGAGAGTACTAAATGCTTACAAGAGTATTTAAAACTGAGAGCAGCCATGACAACTCTGAAATACTTTCTGATCTCTCCTGTTGCAGTCGGTGCTGAAGAAAAAACTTGTGGAGCTGCATAACCAGAGTGAAAGAACTGCCCGGGCAATGAGCACGGTGAAAACAAACCAGAACCAAACTGCTGTAAGTGGGGAACTGCTCAGAGTGCTCTCAGGTTGCCTGGTACCCTCTGGCCACTGCAGGGTGCTGGTGATTGTACCCTTGTGACAATGGCTGCAGTGCTGAGGCTGCCTTGGCAGGAGAAGGTGTTACTGGGAAGGAACAGAAAAGAGGAATTTTGGCAGGGCCAGGCAGCTCTGTGGGAGATGGGAGTAAACCAGGCACTGTGCAAGGTTTTATTATCCTCACGTGAGGGTGACACTGAGAATGGGCTCCTTTCCTTGTGAGGGAAGGAGTTTTCTTTCCAAACCACATAGAAAACAACAGCTCTTCTCTTGCTTGTTTCAAGGAAGAGAAGTCCACGTGTTCCTCAGAGGCTTTAATGCAGTAGCACTTAGAGTATTTAGTTTAAAAACTGTTCTTTTGAAACCAGTGCCTATCTGCTCTTGTCTGCCCCAGGAGACAGCTTCAAGAAAGAAGGAATTGATCAGAAATGAGTTTTCAGAAGTTAAAGCTGTAATTGAAGAAAGAGAAAACGAGATCATGAAAGCAATTACAGAGGAAGAAAAGAGAGTTTGGAATAAGTTTGATTATATTTACAGTGTTCTCGGAAATAAGAAGAATGAAATTCAGTCTCTCAAAGACCAGATTGAGATGGCACTGACTGAAAGTGATGATGTTCTGTTTTTGAAGGTAATGTATCATTTAATATTCAATTAATAATTCAATCCAATTCTTCATTCTAGAATACAGAATGACAGAAACCTGCAGTGATCGTCCTGCTCCCCAGAGACTTCCAGTCAAATGGAAATGCAGTGGTGTGCAAGAACATGCTATCAGAGGATGTCCTGAAAAGTACAGAGATATCAGTGAAAGAATGCTGAAGGGGTGTCTGGTGACTCTCCCAGTTCAGCCACTGCCTCTGCCACAAGCAGAGAGGGGTCACTGGGCAGGAGTCACCTCTGTGAGGTGTGGCAGCTCTGTGCTGTGACTTGTCTGGTCATTGGTTACCAGTGGGAATTAAGGTGTCTGAGCTGCTGCTGGAATTTTGTCATGAGCTGTGTCTAGCTAGCCTTTGTTCCCTTGAATTTGAGAATGCACAAACTCCACCCCATTTAAAGTAAGTTGGTTGTATTTTTCTCTGTGTCCTACTCAAGGTGGTCTCTCATCTGTCGTTTCAGAGAGCAGCAGCACTGCAACGAGCATCAACAAAAGAGGCTTTTGTTCCTGTAGTTGAAATGGACCAAAATGTGATGCATTCCACTTACCAGTCTGCCATTACCCTCAAAGACATAGTGAAAATTTCAGTAACTCAGAGTAGGGAGAAAAAAGAAGGTACTGTATCACTGGGGAAATTGGCATTTTCTACTTTTGCTTTGAGCTGAAATGAGGGATCGTTCCAATCCAAATACAGTTTTTTAAAAAAGTGCAACAAATGCAGTTGGTTAATATAAATTGTGTCTTCCAATCTCTGCAGTGTTCCATTTCCACACAAAAACATTACAGTCTGGGCTGAATTGGGAGACAAAACATGCCAGTGTTTCTTTACTGTAATCTATAATTGGATAAGCTGAGGAGTATCATGATATTACACCCTTCTGGCACAGCTCAGCCTTTCTTCCTTCGAGTAATTTATGGTGTTACTGTGTAGCAGGGTCGGATGTGGTTAGAATGTGGATTTGAGGGGAGATTTGAAAAGCTTTAGAGAGGCAGGACTCTGCCTGCCATAAGGCAGGAAAGATGGATAAGATGTAGAAATGTCCTCACTAATGCATATCTCTTCCTGGCCATACAAACCATAATGTAAATTTTCACCATTGCAGCCAAACCTGTGAAAATTAGGACCCCTCTAGCAGCTCATCCAAACGAAGCTCCTGTTGGGAAAAAGCCTCACGGACCACGTGAGTACTAGAGAACATCACCCTGTCCTAACTATGGCTTTACTGTTCAATAAGAGCTGAAGCAGTTACCCAAGAGCTGTTTGCTGTGGTGGTGGTGCAGTGATGACCTGCAGTGAGCACCTTGGCACAGGGAAGGGAGGGTGCTTTGGGGTATTTGGGGATGCATGCCTTGTGAGCTGGACAGGTGAACTGCACAGGTACATGGGTGCATCAGCCTCTAGTGCTGTCAGTGTGGCTGTAAAGCAAAGCAGAGCCTCCCCACCCTGTTGTTGGTGCAGGTTTTTTTAATTTGTGCCAAACACCTTTTGGTTTGTTTGATAGCTTTGTATATTTTGAGTTCTGCTTAGGATCTGTTCATGTTCTGTCTTTTTTCTCCCTCCCTCACAGACCAGACCCACAAAGAGAAAACCATTCCCCAGGCTCAAATCCCTTCACAGCGGGAGACAGATACCACCAGTAAGTGGTGATTAAAGGAGCTTTGCTCAAACATTTTGCTGCCTCCAGTCTAGGGCTGGTGATGGTCTTTGTGGCAGGTTATACTGGGGCCTTTCAGTTCTGTTTTGTCCAAATACCAGAATTAATGGGCCCTGTAGCCTGTTTGGATAATCTTCCATGTTTCCTTTTTGAAGTAAATGCAAGTGTTAAGAAACAACTTCTGTTACTTCCAGGGAGCTCTTGACACATGGTCCAAGTGCTGGGTGTGGAGCAGTCAAGGGGTTGTGCTGGGGAAGCAGGACTGGAAGGGAGCTGCAGCTCCTGTTGCTGCACTAAAAGCTCTGTTGTAAAGAGGAAAGGAATAGTCAGTGATCTTCATGGGAACAGGAGTGTTCCATGTCCCTGAACACACTGCTCCTGGAGGGGAGATCAAGCTCCTTCCAGGCTTATGACCCTGTGAAACAAGAAGCAGATGGAAGGTTGTGCTTGATGTGCAGCTTTCCAGTGTGAGGGTATTTGTACATGGCTTCAGCCTGCTGGACTGCCAGCTCTTTACTGCTGCAGTTTCAGAAGAGCCATGGTGATGGTGTTACAGCTGACATAGTCTTACCAGTAGCTTTTGCCTCCCAGGAGAACTCACAGTTTACTTTTTTCTTTTCTCCCTTTCAGAAGAGAAAAAGAGAGCTGCTAAAGTTGGTGAGTCCAAACTTTCATCATGCATATTCTAATTTTCATTGACTGCTCTTAGAATGATAGGATGGTCTTTAGTGTTGGTGTATTGGGCAAAAGTTCAGCTCTTGCTGGCCACTGTGGGAGCAGTCAAACACTGAGAGAAGTTGTCCAGAGAGTGGGATTTTCAAAACTTGACATGACAGTGAATGGCCTGAGCTAATATTGAAGTTAACCCTGCATGGAGCGGAGGCTAAACCAGATCAGCTCCAGCCTGAGTGTGTCTGTGATGGGGTGTTAAGCATGTGAGGTCTCTTCCCAACTGGCCAAACTCTCTGTTCTTCTGTTGACACAGCACCAACCACCACACCAATCATCACAGCTGCTGCTGTTGCTGCTGCTAAAGAGCTGCTTGACAGCTTCCTGAAGAAACCCAGAGAGGAGCTCTTGCAGTGTAAGACATCCAACATTACACTCCTTAAAGATTACCTTTGCTCTTGTTGTACTGGTGTTATGTGTCCTCTGTAGTTACCTGACAAAAATACTTCTTAGGGGGTTTTGTTAGCTTAATAGGTTGTTACAAATGAAGGAAATCTCTGGAGAAAAAGGGGGCAGGAGGTTTCTAAGTGGTTCTTTTGCCAGATGAATCAAATTAATCTTCAGCATCTGTGAATCTTTATGAAGATAAATGAAGTTTTTTTAAGTAATGACTTTGGTTTCCCCAAAAAAGACAGAATTAGGGTAGCTTAGAAACACAGTGTAATGCACTGGATTCTTTTTAAATGAATGGCTTTTATGTGAGCCTGTGATAGTTTGTTAAGATGCTATATAACATGGCATACCAAATACCAGGGTGTATTTGGGTGATAAAGGGATCCTGTGAGCTGCAGGAAGGAAGCAAACTCGCCCTCCATTTGCCTGTTGTGTAACACAGAGCTGCAGTTGAACCCAGCAGCTTGTGCTGTGGCCCTAAGGACTGGCTGCACTGAGGGGGAGAGCAGAGCTGGCAGATAAACACGGCAACAAGTGCTGAGGCAGGACAGGATAAACAGAAGTGCTTTGTTCTTCAGTACCTTCGAGTGACTCGTGTCATTGCAGACGCTGCCAACATCACGCTGGATTACAACACTGCCCACAACACCGTGGTTCTGGCTGACAACTACACCAGGATGTCCATCTCAGACACCTTCCATGGTCACAAGCACCACCCTCAGCGCTTCACCGATTACCGCCAGGTGCTGGGCTTCCAGTGCTTCAAGAGGGGCATCCACTACTGGGAGGTGCAGCTGCAGCAGGGCAGCTTCTGCGGCGTCGGCGTCTGCTACGGCAGCATGGAGCGCCAGGGCCCCGAGAGCCGCCTGGGCAGGAACAGCAAATCCTGGTGCATCGAGTGGCTCAACTCCAAGATATCATCCTGGCACAACGACGTGGAAAAGTGCCTGCCCAACACGAAGGCTACCAAGATTGGAGTGCTGCTCCACTGCGAGGGGGGCTTTGTGGTTTTCATGGCGGTGGGGGAGAAGAATAACCTGATCTATAAATTCAAAACCCATTTCACTGAAGCCTTGTACCCAGCCTTCTGGCTGTTTTCCAGTGATGCTGTTCTCTCTCTCTGTCACATGAAAGAGTAGGGTCTTGTATCTCAGTTTAGTTCATTTACAGCACAAGTAATCTGTCTCAAAGATTGATTGTTTGATTCAAAACTTATCATGTCTTTTAAGCAGTTTAGGAAATCTTCCAGTTCTTTGGTCTGAATTGCTAAAGCCTTTAGATAGTGATTTAGCAAAATGTTGGTGATGGTAAAAACTACAATGGTTTGCAAAGGTCTTGATTGCCCTGAAATCAAAGTTATGATGCAAATCCTTGTTAAATGTCTTCAGTGGCGCCTGTGGCTTCTGTGGTTTCCTGTAAAGGAGCAACAGAATTTATGTGTTTATGGGTAACAATGACCCCTTTGAGAAAGAAACAGGAGGAATTCCTTGACAAATTCAGGCTTTGAGGAAGGTCTCACTGTTGCCTTTTTGCCCATGCACAGACTGTTCTCCATACAGGTGTTCTCAGTGTAGGACTCCACCAGATGCTACAGAAAGAGCTGTTGAAATCCCTAAGTTCAGGTTTGACAGCTCTAAGTTACAAAAGCCACTATGACAAATCTCATCAGAAGGAACTGCAGAGACTTCTAGCACTGATGGGAAAGAAATGGTACTAGAATCACCAGGAAAATAATGACATCAACCCGACACTGTGAATAAACCAGAGAGTTGTCAGGAAGATGTCCCACAGAACAGTGGTGTGCATCCTGTTATGAAGATTGTGGGATGAAGCTTTCTGTGTCATCTTCTGACCTGGAACATGCTTCACATCTTCACACTGAAGGCTCTTCAGTGCTGAGGAGTTCAGGGGGTGCATTCCTGCTCTCAGGGTCTCCTGCCATAAAGCTTTTCCTCTTTATGAGGTGGGATATTCTCTGGTGGTGTACCTTTTGTTGTTCAGGTGGTAGAAACTGCGTTTCTTGCATGTTTTTGAGACTCCAGTTTGAGGAGTCTCAAGACTGAGTGCAAGTACTTGGAAAATGCTGGTTCATCTCTGCATGATGCCTGTGGGCAGACAGGGTGAGTCTTCTGACATACAGAGAATTAGCACAAAGGAGAATATACACCCATTCTTCCTGGGATGGATTTTTAATTCTCCTGGTGTTCTTTGAGTTGTGGTATGTCTTCAGAAGTGCTCACCAGGTACAGAGAGATCTGTACTTCTTTCTTACAACTTTAAAACAATCTGTAGGCAATCAAGGTATTTGGATCTCCTAGTGATTGGGGCTGTACCTTGTTGGTGCCTCAGAACTTACTATGCCAGCTTTTATTTCTTGTAGCCCATGGGAAGCTCACACGAGAGCCTTCCTGGACTTGCATTTCTAAAACTGCCCTTACAGGACTTGGTGAAATAGAACACAAAGCCACTGCTGGCAGTTTGGCAGGGAATTGTTAGAAGGCTTAAAAGAACCTCTGTGACTACATTCCACATCAGCCAAAGCACTTTGGAGAGAGGCTTTCAGGAATTCAGGCTTGATGTCTGTCTTTACTTGGTTTGTAAACTCTTAGTACTTTGTCAAGGATAGCACAAGTCTCATTTGTTCCAATTTTTTGGTCAGAGTAGGATATGGAATTGATGGTGGACCTAAAAGTGCCATGGCTGTCTTTGGAGCAGTTCTACTCTCTGAAGAGTCTCCACTTTCCAAAGCACAGTCAGCACTAAAACTCCCAGCCTGAGCAGAATGCTGGAAAAGGTGCAGAAGGAGGCTGTGTCCAGCTGGGAGCCAGCAATGGGTGACAAACTGGGTTTTCTGCCCTTCCAGTTTTTCAGCAGTGATAGAGCAGTTAAGATAAGAGCAGTTCTCTCTGAGAAATCCTTTTGCTCCTTGGCTGTGCCACAGGGCTGCAGATGCTCTCAGCAGGGTGCTGAAGGAGTACTCTGTCCCTTGGCTGTGGGCAAAAACGTGCTCCAGCAGTCTGTGCAGTGGGGAAAGTCCCCATCCTCTGTTCCTTGCCTCTTGACTTCAGGAGGTGTCAGTACTGGCCTCTGGGTCTGGGCTTCTGTGGCCATAGCCTGGAGGGACACCCACACAAAGTGAGGAGCAGCTTTTATTCTGCCTCGTGTGACAAAGTGGGATTATTGACATGGGACACTGGTTAGGACCAAGCCTGTGGAACACATGAGGTGCCCTGCATTACCAGGCACTGAAACAAGCCTTCTGCTGGGCTCCTGATCCTCTGTCTTGCTTTCTTTTGTGCAATGAATGATGAGGAGTCATAGAGTGAGGTTCTGTTAGTTTGGAATTCACAGAATCACAGAATATTCTGAGTTGGAAGGGACTCACAAGGATCACTGAGTCCAGCTCTTGAGTGAATGATCCATGTGGGGATGGAAATGGGGAGCTTGGCATTACTAGGATCAATCTCTGGGTGTCTGAGAAATGTTTTGGTTAGCTTCAGGCATCTTGCATCTATCAGAACATTAGTGTGATAATAATAAATTTTAGTGTGTTTAGGAGAAATACTAGTTACTGCATGATAAATGATGATTTTAAAGCCTTTTCAACACAACTGAAGTGATTTTACTTGGGCAGTACCTGTAAGAGCTGCACTGGTTTTAAGCAAGACATATATAGGAGCATATATTTTAATTGTAATTCTCTTTTTAGTATTACAAAGAAAGCAACTTAGTCTAGAAAAAGAACTAATTCTGGTGTTAACACCGTGAGAATGTGCATTGATTTACGTTTTAATATACAGATGAGAGTAAACAAAAAAGCAGTTGCTGAATGAAAATAAATGAATGTTTAATCTTCAATTAAAGACATCAGTAAAACAGTGTGTTTAGAAAAAGAAATGCTTATGCAGTTCTAAACCTATTGATGACACTGATATATCAGCCCTGGAGCTCAGTCTGGACACACTGTGTATTGTTTGTGGCTGTGCCAGCCTCACAAAATCACCACCATGGATTTTGTGCCACCTGCTCCCTGTGCCTGTGACCACTCCAGGAGCTGCCTGGTGAGTGGTGATGGCTTGAATTCAATAAAAACTCACAGTAAACCCTAAATCTGAGTGTTTTGTTCTCTGCTCAGGGTGGAAGCAGGGAGGGAGGCAGAAGTGAAGACACAGCAAAGGAGAGCTCTTAGTGCATCACCCACTGGGCTGTGGGAGAGCTGGGGAAGGGGCAGGCAGAGCTTGGTGTTCTCTGGACTGCTCCTAAACTGCCTCCTTGCCCTGAGCCACACACCCATCATCAGTAATGCTGCCTCCTCACTGAGGATGAGATCATCCTTCCCAGGAAACAAAACTGGAGACCTTTCTGGGTACATGGTCATCAGCTGAATCTTTAATTCAGGAGGAATTAAAGATTGCTCTAAAAAGCCTTAGGTGAGATCCAGCATCTGCCAGCCTAAGTTACACCTGGAAGCAGCAATAGGTGATGATTGCTGATGATTCCACCCAGTGACACTGCAAGCTCCCCATGGGGCCAGTGGAAAATTCAGCAGGGAGCTGCTCTGGTGCCTCAACAGATTTAAAAATCAGCCCAAACAAAGCATCCAGGAAACAAGTTAAATATTTCCACCTAAAGTTCTCCAAGTGAATTAGGCTGGGGAAGGAAATTTCTGAAGTTTGCAGACTCACACAGTGTTGCTTGAGCAGTGTGATAGGTACTACAAAAACCAAGGGGGGAAAAATCCTCATCTGCACTGCTTGTCCCATGATGTCCCTGGGATTAGGAGGTGAATTAGGTCTGCCAGAGCTTTGCCTCAGTTTCCAAAGACACAAAGAGGTATTTTCAGCCTGTGTAAACTTGACTGTGACTACAGCCAGAGGCCTGAGCAGGTACTGAGGCCCCAGGGAAGTCAGCATGATCATATTCATACAAGGTCTGTTTTCTTCCTTGCTAATGACATTTCCTCTTGATTTAGCTTTGTGAATACTTTTTCACAGCAAAAAGAACAACTGACTTCAAATCATACTCTCTGTGAATACATGTAAAAATGTTTACCAAGACATTCCCTACTTTAGTAAAATTGTATTTGGTTAGTGTTTAACAGACTGTATTTCTGTACCCAGTCCTCTGCCTCCCTCCCATTTCTTCCCCCCTTCCTAATTCCCTCCCAATTAAGTGGCTGCTACTTCTCAAATAATCAATGTCAGTTAAAAACGTGTCACAGTGTGGTCATTGTATGACTTCTATTCAAAGCTCATGTCATTTAGACTTTCATTGGCAGCTATTTTGTCCCATAAAAAAGTTCAAGACAGCAATTTGTGAATCTTGCTCAGCCAAGTAGAACTGTGGAAAAGAGGAGTCATTCCAAAAGTCAATTAATTGTGGCCTGTCAGGGTTCTCCTCATTCAGTTTCCTCCAGGCCCTGTCATGGGCTCACATCTGTCAGCCCTGTGTTGCCCAGGCTGCAATCAGCTGCCATTACATGGGAAATAATGGCTTTATTCACACCATTTATTGGGTTCTGTGTGCTAGACACATTTGTATATCATTTTACGGTGTAGCAATTCCATTTACATAAAATACAGGCAATTATGTGAGTCTGGCTAAAGCACTAAGGGAGGGTGGGAGGAACCACCAAGCAAATAATAAAAGCTATCTGAAAAGAGGCAGATAATTTAGGTGAAAATACCATCATGAACAATTCTTGATCCTAAATTACTTCAACAGAACTTTAAAGAGGGGACTTAGCTGCATTTTGTTTGTGCTTGTATTAAACTCCTTAATGTTTTTCAATGCCAGAAAAGAGCATGTACTTTTTACAGCATCTACATTCCATTTTAAACATCAAGTAATTCTTGGTGAAGAAAGGGCTTTTTTTGCTTTAATTTTTTCCTCCCAAGTTAGAGAGAGTTTTCACATTTGCCTTTAAAGAAAGAGAAATCAAGCAGAGATTGGGGAGGGGAGAAAAATATCTAGAGAAAAAGCACAAAACATTTACACAGAGCAAGAGATATTAGAGAGACTTTTCTAGTACTGAGCACAGGCTGCTTTCTAACCTTCTCCAAAAGACTGTCTGTCCAAAATCCAGAGTTATTTTGTGAGACAAAGAAAATGTGATGAAGGAGTGAGTTAAAATCAGAGTTCACAGGGCTCACAGAGCCATTATCTTCAGGAAATCCTCCAGGTCCCAGTTTGGGTGGAATTGTTAACTTTAGTCCTTGGTTTTAACTCTGCTCCAGGTTCAGTATCCAAAGATTGGGCTGAAATGTTTCAACTCAGCAACAGCATCTCTCATGTCAGTTGAGCTCAAACTCACAGGGGTTGGCTCCCCTTTTTCTGGCAGCCTGGTAAACCAACATGAAATCCTTAAACCGAGGGGCACAGCCCAGCCAGGCTTCCCCAAAGTGTTCATTGCCAGTGAAGAGGAAATCTCCCCCTCCCTTCTTCACCTTGCACTGCAGAAGGGTTTGGATGGGGCCTCGCCACTCCCCACTCCCTTCCTCCTGCTGGAAAATCTGGTTTTTCTGCCTGTAGACCTTCTGGACTCTGACATCCACCTGGGACATGTGGTTCTCTGAGTCGTGGGAGACACTTTGGATGGATCCTTTCACCACTGGATGTGAGGAAGACAGGAGGTGGTTATGGAGCAGCAGGGGAGCAGTGCAGGTCCTACCAGCTCACTGAATGCAATAACTGAGAGCAGCTTTGCTGTGCAGTCTTTACACCTACCACCTGCACAGGGACACATTTCTGAGCTTACATTGCATCCTCTGCACAGGGGATCCCCACACAAGCTGTGCTACCTCCTTGGAATTGTGCTTCATGACTATTCAAACCAGCTACACCAGGGGAAAAAGCTTGATAATGCAAAGTAGTGGAGGATAAAAACACACATGATGAGAGGTCAGCTCAGGGATTCATTTTTTTCTGTCTGTGTTCCAATCACAGACACCTCCTTCCTGACTCCAGGGAACTCTGGAGCTTTTCTTTTCACAGCACTAACAGAGGTTGATCCAAGAAGAATCAGAATATTATTTGGCCAGAAAAAATGAGAACTTGTTAAATGTTTTTCATTTAAAGATTAAGTGGTTTTTTCCCCTCTCAAAAGACAAGGTCATTCATCCACCAAAAGACAGTTTGGGAGATGACAAACAACACTCAGAACTCTTAAAGTGACTTTATCTGAAGCCTTACTTAAAAATCACTTTGCATCCATGTACCTTCTTCTCCCAGAAGGATCCTAGCTGGAAGGAAAGCATAAGAAGCCATTGTCTCTGTTTGAAAGCATTCTTTGCATCCATCATATGGAGAATGAAGCATCCCATCTGACAGGTGTTTGTTGTCCTGAAGCCACCTTTATCATTGTCACTGCCCCCATTTTTCACAGCAATCAATTATTCTTATACTAATCAAATTAATTTCAATCCCACATCCATAGAAGGCTCAGAAACATTCACCATTTGAGAAAGAGCTCTTCAGCAAATGAGAGGTTACAAAACCACCCTCCTGCCACAAAACTCCTTCACTCTTGTACAGAAAACTCAACAACCCAAGATGCAGAAAAACCTTTACCTCAGAAATTTTCAAGAACTTCCTCATTTATTTAGATTTCCAAGGGGATCCAGAATTCTGTGTAACACAGAATTTTGTGTAACACAGAATTTTGTGTAACAGATGTCTCTGCTCTCTGTGTGACCATTTTTAAATCAGATGCAGTCAAGTCTATTGACAGGCTGTAATGCACTTGTTCCTGGTGCTCCAGGTTGCTCCTGCACTGCTGGGGTGCAGTGACTACAGACCCCCATTCACTGCCAGTGCCATTTACACTTCCATTAGCAGCTATTTTCTCTAATTAGAACAGCTGATGATAGTCAGGCCATAAATGGAGTCAGTTCAAAGGGCTGTTACAGCTGTGAGTGTGAGTGCCCCCTTTGTGTGACTGGGCCCCCACAGCTACCAGTCTCCAGTGGGGACAGCCCCACTGGGGAACTGCACCTTCCTCCAGGACAAACATGGGCTGGGTGGCACCTATTAATTTAGAAGAATAAAAATTACCTGTCCTTCCTCCAGGACAGACAACAGGCTGGATAGCATCAATTAATTTAGAAGAAGAGTAAAAATGACCAGCTGTGGAGCCCTCTTAAGGAAGCACACTCTGCACTGGTTTTGTATTTGCCCCATGATGCTGGTGTCTGATTTTATCAGCCTTAAAGTATGGAGAGCCCTGGTAGGAAAGCAGTGATTTGGTGGGGTTTTTAAATGTTGAAATGAGTGTGCAGTTTTGTTTCTTTATGTAGGCACATTTACAGCAGTGGGGTTGTGGCCACGAGGAGATGCAGCCCTACAGCTTTAGCTATTTGAGCTAATCAAAGAGGTACAAATGTGCATGGGGAAAAATGTGGCAATAAAATTAATTAAATAAAATTAATTAATTTAATAAAATTAAATCACAATTGAAAGAAAAAATAGATTGCATTAGTAAGAAAAATGGGAAAATATTTTAATGTATTATCAGATAAGTATTTCTTATTATTTCTTTTCTTATGGACTAACAACTATGCTGTTCCCTCATAAGGGATGAAACCTAACCAGGATGTCACTGAAGGAAAGTTTAAATCACATGGAATCTTTAGCTAAGCTGCAAACAACTCACTGCCTCTACAGAAAAATCTGGGGAGTGTGCAAACTGTGGGGGGGGAGAAGGCATAATCATAATTGGGATAAAAAAAATACAAAGGGAATAAAAATGACCACACCAAGCATGTTCAACCTGAGTGTACATCCACACACAAGTGACTCAGCTACACCTGTGAGCATTACTCACAGCTCGGTTTTAGTTCATAACCTTTCTGCCTGCAGGAAATTGGGACCTTGGCAGCAAAGCTTCTCCCTTCTAGGTTTCACTTTCTGCCTCCCCATTCAGATTATTTTCTACAGTTTCTTTCCCGGATCAGAGAGCACAGTCATGCTATTATTTTAAGAAAAGCAGGAAATAAATCCAAATAATCAATAAAAATTAAAGGCAGAATGACTCCCCTTTAGTCAGCTTACCAAAATCACTGCTGCAAATGGCCATGAGGAGTTCCATGTTGTCACAAGGACGGCACATAGCTAGAAAAAACAGAGCAGTTACTTGTAACCCTATAGTACATCCCACTGCAAAAGGACTGGTGAATTCAGAGGGGAAATGAGGCAGAACTACCAGCTTGGAGAGCACTGTGATCAGATGCAAACCAAAATTCTTGTTATGCAAATACCACCCCAGCAAAGAAATAAGCACAGAGGATATTCTCACTGAGGGCACTGCCAGGCAGAAGGGGCTCCTTTGCAGTGCCAAAACAGCCTGTGTCACCAGGGATGCACCAGCTCAATGGGGATTTGTAGCCACAGCTCTCTCCATAGAGAGCAGCAGGCACAGACTTTCCCAGGCATTTTCCCGGGGAAGGCTGTGAGAAGATCAGAGAAAAGAATGGGAAACAATTCTGATCTTCACTTGCTGCACCTGTTGTTGTGCACATGTGGAATGTGTTATGGAGATTGTTTAGCAAAGGGTGGTTTCTTAATTGGACAGTGGATGGTGTTTGGATGGATTGACCAATTTAGGTCAAAGCTGTATCTGGCTGTCTGTAAGGGTTACAAGTTTCTTTAGTATATGATGACAGAATGAAGTGATTGATCAGCCTTCTGGAATCATGGAGTCAATGCTAATTACTCCCCGTTCAGGGAACCATTGCCACAAGAGGGATCAGCTGCCACCTTAGATCTGCCCCAGAAGTGGAGCCCCTGTTCTCACCTTCAACCAGGGCCATCTTTTTGAACTCGGGGCCGGCCGTGCTCTGGTTGCTCAGCAGCTCGTACTGGAAGCTGGCGGTGCGGCGGCTGATGTCCCTCTGCGGGCTGGCCTGCAGGAACAGGGCCACTCCCTGTGGGGTGTGGGCACTGAAGCAGGACACGTGGCGGGGCCGAGCCCCCTGTGCCTCGCTCACCAGCAGGTGCAGCTGCCCAGCTCGTTCCACGTAGATGCTGGCGCCCTGGAAGTTGCTGGCGGGTTTGATGCAGACCGTGGTGTGCCGGGCGCTGGCCAGGTTGGGCTCCAGCACCACGCGCAGGGCTCGGGCTGGGTACACCCACTCCAGGGAGCCCTCGGTGCAGCGCAGGTGGATCTGCTCCACGGCACGGGAACGCGGCTCCCAGCTCAAACCACTGCCAGGAAACACCACAGACCTGTCAGTAATGGGAGAGGGGAGGAGAGAGGAGAGGAGAGGAGAGAGGAGAGAGGAGAGAGGAGCGGGCCACTGCACCACACACCGCCTGGACATACAGATCTTATTCCTAACTCTCCTAATGACCCTTAATTGGCTTCCTCCAGCTGGACTGGGTTCCTTTCCCCCCTCCCCTCGGATCTGAACTGCAGCACCACGCAGGAGCCACAGAGGGACAGGGGATGCTCACAGCTGGGTGCATGAGAAGGAGCCTCAGTCCCTTTCACCAAATCCATGCCTGGATGCCTGCAGCACCCAGAGAAATGTCAGAGGGCAACTTCTCACTGCTAAATAGCTCAAAACTTTTCCTTGTGGTACGACTGGCCATTGCTCAGCTGTCCAGAAAATCCTACCTGTGAGTGGGTGGATGGGGGTGAGAGCCACTGACTCGCAGCAGGAGCTGCACAGCAATGTTATGCCTAAAAATTTTGGTTTAAAGATCTACTTTATAAAATTATTTTTAATATTTCCAATATAAACTCATCAAGAAAATGTTTTTTGATAAAAAGGGTGGTGCTGGCCCTGGTCCCGAGCTCTCACTCAACCCTGTGCAACTCCACTGCTTTCAGAATAGTTACTTTCGCTGAGGTCACTTATGAAAGTCAAATCAGCGCCAGCATAATTAGTTAAAAGAAAAGTAAAAAGGCAACAAAACACAGTGGGAAAGGACGTAATATTTGAGAATATTGAGAACATTTGTGGCCTATTTCCCTGCCGGAGACTGAAGTAAACCCACCAGCACGGAGCACCGCACGCAGCGCCGCTCCCTCCCCGCAATCCCGGTTCCCGGGGCCGGTTCCCGGTGCCCGCAGCCCCCCGTGCGCACCCACCTGCCCCTCCAGCTGCAGCGGTCGGCGCTGCCCGGCCGGGACGCCCNTGGCACCGACCCCTTCCCCCTTCCCCGCCCCGGCGGTGCCGCGGGGAGAGCCCCCCAGCACTGGGGACAGCAGGGACACCCCCCCGGCACCCTTCCCTCCCCGCACCGCTGTCCCCAGAGCCCGGGCCGGGCAGCCCTCTTTTGTCTCGGAAATATTGAGAAGTGATTAATAAGAGTTTCTCATCGCGGTGTAGGAACAAACAAAAATCGTGTCAACATAATCAAAGCGAATTTTGAATGAATGATGGAAATTCAATAGTTTTAACTTCTGCTTTCATGATTATCTTTCAGGGGTCCGTGCACAAGAAAGCTCCGGGGCCCGCGATTATCATGCTAAAAGCCGGGCTGTGCCTGCCAATAATTAGATTTCTATATGCATTGCCCTTTCCATATTTTCAATGAACGACATGGGGAGATGCTCTTTTGCAGGTCTGGGAGAGCGAGGCTCTTTTCTGCCGCTCTTAAGCGTGGAATCGGGATTTCGCGGCCGGGCGGGACAATGGCCCTCGGCACGGCTGGGTGGCACATCCCGGGATCCGCGGGGCATTGTTCCGCACGCAGCGCCCGCGGTCACCGGGACCCTCCGGCCATCTGTTACCTTGCGGTTACCAGCGCGTTCTCACATTGCCCACAGATGCACAGGCACAGTCTGCCTGCAGCCCCTCTGAAAGGAGGGATTTTCCCGAAGAGGAAAATAAATTTGTTAGGGGAGATCCCGTGAAACCAGAGCTTTAGTCCTCAAGTGTCTGATACCAGACTCCTTGAATCCTATTTCGACCCACTTTACTGTTCATTCACAAAAACTTTGGATTTTTACTGTTATTATCAAAAAAAGAAACAGAATCTCAGCCCTTACTTGCACTTTGCTGATGTCCCGTGCTCTTCCCCACACATACCTGCACTGTGACTCCTTGCACAACTTTTGGCTAAAGTCTGGCTCAAGTTAGTGCCCTGCACGGCTCACTCCAGCAATTCTAAAAACATTTAAAGATGCATTAAACCTTGATGGTTATCGGCATTAGTGCCTGTGATCCTGAAAGCTCTGTGAAACTATTGTCTTACTCATCTAAGAAAAAACCTGCTGAATATCTATGCTCTGACCCCATCCTGAATGGAAAACAACACACAAATAGTCTTTAAAAGGTTTGATTGTGGCATAATTCAGGAGCTGAGAGGCCAGAGCCCTTCTCTCTTTTGTGCAAATGAGACCAGGGAACAGAGGAGAGGACTTGGGGAGGGAACTGACACTATGATAAAGTGGCCCCACGGGAGGATTTATTCACTTCCAAAGGCCCAAACGAACCCATCTGCTGCCATCAGGGGAAAGCATTGATCACTTGATCCCTGAACGTCTCCCGGCAGCAGCGCTCCCCTCGCTGGGGAAAGCCCCTGGAGTTTTGCTGACTTGCTCTCAGCAGCACCTCCTGCCCCATCTCCAGCTCCTATGACACCAAAACACCTCCTGTTAAAACTCTTACTTGAAACTGCTCATCACTTGCAGGGCTCCTTCCCCTCTTAATAAATAATGTGCAGCATCAGAAGCTGGTGTAAGATCCCAAATCAGCGGCAAGAGAGGTGAGAAGGAACAATAAGGACATTTCACATTACTGTTGAAGCCTGGGTATTTCAAACCATTTTAACCACCCCTATTGAAAAGCCACACAAGGAGCCTCAGCTCCTCCCTGGGGTGAAGAAGAAGGACCCAGGAGCAGGCAAACAGCTGCTGAGAGATCTCTGCAGGTTACCAGAGTGGGTTTTACCTCCAGATGACATTACCATGCTGTCTGGAATTTTTCCCATGTGTTGAGGTTTGAGATGCTCAGATTTTGCAGCAGGAATCTCGGGCAGTAGCAGGGCCACAGTTCAACAAAATGCAACTTTGTTCTCAAAATGCCTAAGCTCATCTGGCTGCAGCCCTCCCAGAGCCAGGCAGTCATCCTCATCCCGGGGCTGTTGCAGAGTTGAAGACTCACATTTGTTTTTATGCATAGAGAGGAAAAGGAAAAGCTGAGTTTAAATACTTTAATCCACGCCCTTAAATCTACAGAGAAATACAGTACAAATAACAAGACAAACAGAAGCATTAGGAAATTCAGTAACAGAGCCAGTGCTGTGAAAAATCTGTATTTACAAATTTTTATGAAGAATATGGAGCAGATGTTTCTCCATAGAGAATTTTAGGGGGTGTAAGTCACAGAGAGAGGCCATGGTACAACCAACTGAAGTTTTCCATTTCCCTGTGTCAATGTGCAATAACCACAGAATGGGGCAGTTCTGTGGCTCCACTGAAGCTGCAGCTTCTCAGGCAGAACCTGACCCAAATCACACATCGAGCCATGTAACCACTGCAGCAACCATCACAAATTTGTATGAGACAAATGCATGCTCACTGTGCCTCTGCAGCAAATAAAACCAGATGTCTCTGCTTTTGTAACAACAACTTTTACAGGATTACCTCCTTACCCTTCCATTTCAGCCTGTCCTCTCTTCAAAACCAAAGGAAAACCAATTTGGGGCTTGAAAACGCGGCTTGATGCCAGGGAAAAATTTGCCAATTTTGATTTAAACATTTATTTTGGAGGTCCAAGATCATGCTAACTGCTTTTTTCATGGTAAATAAGACCTCATACTGTACAGCTGTGAGCTGTGGGGCTGCTCTGGGGTTTTGCTCTCTGAGGGGCAGGAATGTTGCAGTGTCTGCTCATGTTTGGGCACTAAACACAGATCTCAAACTACACCAAAGGGAAACAACTGATCTGCCAAGAGTCCACTGATCACTCCTTACTGCTCGGTGGGAAATAAAAAAATACTGAATCCCAAATGTCACCTTTCTCAACTGAAAACTGCCTAAAATGTTATAAATTCTATTTTTTGACCTATTTCTTGCACTTTAGGCTCATGTTTTCCTTGTTTAGTGCCACTTTAGAACATACAAACACATTCAATATAAATCCCATGTGGCAGCATCACAGCATGTGAAGCTAAAGAATATATTTTAAAAACTGTTAACATGCTGACATTTTCTTGTAAGTACTTATTACTAGTTTAAAGTTATATCTCTTAAAAGCAACATTTTACAGTATTCTGATCACTACTTACTAAACAACTACTATACATACTGAAGTTACAAGCTACAAAAATAAAAATCCATTCTGTTTAACTACAAAAATCCTAGAAAGAGAAGATGGCTGGAGGTACTCAAAGGATTACAGCAGTTTGCAGCAGACAAAATGGCTTTTGAGGGATGTAAACCTTGAAGGTACAGAATGCAACAAACTCACATACAATATAAGTTCCTACATAATCTTAAAAATAAAACTATTTTTATGCTGAAATCTACAAACAAGTTGCAAATTAAACAATGCAAAGAATTAATTACATACAGCAGCAGGGGGACACAGCACAGGACACAGGTCAGTATTAAAAAGTACAATTTTGAGCACATTCATACTTTTGAACAGTTAAGGGCCAGATCCTCAGCTAAGGTCAGTGTGCACAACAGAACTAGGTTTAGTCAAGGCATGTGGCTTTATTCCAGCTTGAAGTATCTCCCTGAGATGCCCAAAGCCTGAATTGGGTATTCAGCACTCTTGGATGATAAAATCGTGATCATGTCGTGCTTTAGAACTGCGGCCTCAACACTGCTGAAATAAAGGATGTGTAAATTCTCTCCATTTACTTAATTACTACAGGAAGAAGTGGTCTGTGCTGCCTCATCCCTGTGTTCAAGAAGCACCTCTCATTTCTCAGAAGAAACCAGCATTTTTAATTAAGTGGTTGACATTCAAAAGAATCAGTTACGTCCTAGTATTCCTGAATCTGAAGACAGCCTAATTTAATTCCAACTGAAGACTTAATTTTTTATTTTCCAAAAGGAAGAAAATTGCTAGTAGTCAGTATGAAATATAGACCCAAAAAGGATTTTCAGTTAGAAACACATGCAGATTTTTAAGTGTCCTGCTCTTCCCCACAAACTGGGTTACAGTGCTGCTCTACCAAAAGCATTTGTTGCCAAGTAAAAACCAATAACTACCCTAACACTGATGCCACTGTGCTGATCACAGCTAAAGGTGCAGAGCTCTTTTATTTAACCTGTGAGATACAGTAACACACACTGTAAAAGCTTCAGTGCAATGTAGCACAAAACCAGAAGGAATTGGCCAGACTGAAACCAAACCCTTTAGGATCAGTTCTCAGATCTCAGAACATCTCAGGGGGAACACCTCAGAAAAGGGATGTTCCTCCCCAGCAGGAACAAAGATTGTACTTTCAATACAGGCCAGGGATGTCTGGGAACCTTTGGAGTCCTGGTGGTGATGGTGACTGGAAAAGCCATCCAGGTGGGTCACTGGGCCAAGAACAGCTGTGTGAAGCCATTCCAAATTTCTTGTCTGACAAAGCCTTTGACAGGAGGTTCTGTGCACATAAAAATACCCAGCACATCCTCTCAACATGAGTGAACAAGTGCAATGTGAGCCAGGCAAGGAGCTGACCCACAGAAAGGCTCTCCATGCAGATTTATGCCTTTTGAACTGCCTGTCACAGGACTGAGAACCTACATTAAAGAAAGTTATCAGAATCTGACCAAACTTGCTGCTGGATGCAGCAATACAACTTAAAAATAAACTTTATGAACTCACTTCTAAGTGCTTGACAATCAATGTTATTGTTTACCCTGTACATTTTACACAAAGCTATAATATATGAAGACTAGCAGAAGAAACAGTTGCTTTTTGGCTTTTTGAAATATCGTTTTCTCTATTTTTCCAATATTTATGATTAACAGGATAAGGGAAAACTCTTCAGTGCAGGACAGAGCCCAAGCTGCAGAGTCCCCTCTCCCAGTCAGAATAAACTGTGGGGATTCCCAGGGTTCCAACCTACAAGGAGCAACTCCTTGGATGGAGGAGCTGTTTGAAATGGTGCTCTGTGCACCTACAACATTTAAAGAGCATGGAGCAGTTTGCATTCACAATGCACACCACAGCTCTGGGCAGCTCCAGCTCTGTCACAAATTAGCCAAGCCCATTCCTGCTGCCAGACAATCTGGGAGCCCATTGCTGACGCCAAACTGGGGCTAAAACTGGAAACAGCTCCATGGAAGTCATTCCAAACAGGCTTTAACCCAATTTGCAACAGACCAGAAAGGAGGAAACATTGAAACCAAACATTGAAACCAAAGAACAGCTGGGAACAGCCAGGCTTCCCACAGGCTCCAGGGCTAACTACATTTTACAAGACCTTTTTTTGCCACAAAAATGACAGCTACAGAGTCACAAAGGACACTTCAACCTTACAGGATTTTCTCTAAACCATAAATACCATTTCACAAGAGGCTTCCCCACAGCCACGTTTGCTGCCATCACTTAGAGTCCATTGGTGAGACACAAACTTCTTCACCTCCAAAAACAAGACCATTTAGCAGGGGTTTCCCAAACAAGCACCCAGCTAGATGCTACTTTCACTTTGTTTCTCCAGCAGGAATGGTGGATTTACCTTTCCCAGAGGATTTCACACAGTTGGACTGGACTCATGGCAAGCTGCAGTGGGAGGGAGCACAAACAGCCCCCACTGGGGCACAGGTGGAGAAGCTCAATTCACCCCTCACCCGTGGGAACACAGGGAGACCTCCAACCTTGGCATCAATTATTTCTTTTCTGGATGTCAGGAGTCAAGAGTGATGTTTTTCAATAACTAAAGGTTCTTGGGCTCTAAATCAAATTGAATAATCATCGGATCAACTTCAGGGAAGTCTAAACTGCATTATGAACAGTTTAAAGTAGCAGTGGTGTCATTTCAAATACTGCTTTTCAGAGCACATACCCTCCTTTTCCAGAGATTCCTCAGTTGTTTGTAAACAACAGTTACATAAGAACTACAGCACAGAACTTAAATACTTTTAGGGTGCTGATGGTTACTAAGTTATTAAAAAAAATAACTTAACTGGTAAGATTTTTGAAGCTAATACAAATTGAAGCTCATAACTAAAAAAAAGGTAATGGATTCATCTAACATAGCATACTTAGGTTATTTTAAACACTTTTTACATATATTTTACTATTATTTTTCATCTATATTTACATACAATAAAATAATTAAAGTGAGGTGTATAAGGCTAATGAATATGGAATTTACAAATGGCTTCTGCTTTACAGTTCATTACACTCTAATCACATTTTCAGACTGCTATAAATTCACTGAGAATCAGTAGTATTGAAGTTCTAGTACATACACTTTCTACAAGGAATACCATCAAGTTAAAAATGCTTTCCAAAGAGGATTACAGTTGAAGGTTTTAAAAATACTGACTTAGCCAAGTTTCAATAAATTATTTTAAAATATAAATAGATTGTTCACTGTTAATGCAAACATCATTTTACAGGTTTTTGAAAAATGGTTTTGCTTAAAAAACCTAGAAACACAGCCTACTTTACCCAATGGTTCATTTTCAGTCAGCATAAAGGAAAAAAATTAAAAATTGGGGGATCATGACAAAAGCAGCAACATTCAAAGTTCAGACCACAGCTCTCACTTTCTTATAATTTTGGCTTACACAGGATAAATTCTCTTCCAACTTGGAAGAGCACCTTCAGTAACTAAACTGAATTTACTCAGTGAGATATTTTAAACCTCAACTCAGTTCTCACCTGCTGCAGACTTAAAATTCTTACAACAAAAAGAACAGGAATAAGATCTTTT
Source organism: Peucedramus taeniatus (assembly GCA_013400575.1). Taxonomy (NCBI): domain Eukaryota; kingdom Metazoa; phylum Chordata; class Aves; order Passeriformes; family Fringillidae; genus Peucedramus; species Peucedramus taeniatus. The sequence goes on from WBNO01010565.1 coordinate 363,819, forward strand.
ACTTTTGTTAACCATGAAGATGCTTTCACCTGAGAAGCTTTTAACCTGAGAGGCTTCAGACATGCCAAGCTGACAGTCCCTGTGTACTGTTGTAGGTGTTCTGAACCTCCACTACCAGGATAAATCATCTTTTTCCCCACTTTATATCCATAAGGAAAATGAGGGTAACCAACAAGATATCTTTTATCCCCTAGGAGCCAGTCAGAAAACAAATTTCCATGCTTTTTTCCCACAATCAAATTATACATGAATGCCACCTCTGCAAACTTAGCTCTCAACCTCCACATTTACCATTGAAAGTTAACAGACTGACTTACTACTGATCATTCTCAGGTAATTATGAGCCACATTCTTCAACAAGTTTTTAAAAAATACCCCACATTTGCCAATCGTCATTATTTCTTTAAAACCATTCTCTCTAAACAGCTAGAAAACAGCTCCTTTGTCCAAGTTTTTCTCCAAAAAGCCTGCCCAAAAGCTATGATGTTGTTATTTACAAAAACTAGAATTAATCTCTCACTGAACAGAAGCAAAGTCAAGTCACAGGATCATTCATTCAGTGCAAGTCATGGTACAATTATTTTGAGTTGTATGCTGGGGACTCAAGACCTCAGGGTACTCTTTGGCTTACAAAGCCACTGAAAAAGGTCATTTCCTAAATAACACTTCCAGAAACCTTTGGTCCAAAAGCAATTTTCTTGCTGAGTACCTTCCCCAGAGCTCCCAGATCCTCTACTCTCCCAGTGAAGCTTATCAGAAATGCACTGCACAAGCAGGTGCACAGAGTTACTGCTCTGCTCCCAAGCAGAGATGGCAGCCAGGAGCAGGCTGCTGTCAGAACATCAACCCATATTCTGCTTGGTCTGGTTTTCTGCTCTGGAACTGTTCTGGGGCAAGTGGAAGCAGGTCAAACCCCCAGCTGTTCCCCTTTCCAGGGGTATGATACATCTCTTTGAAACACTGTGCTGTGTATGTGCAGAAGACCTGATTGCACAGCAAGGAAGGGTTGCAGCATCTGTCTCTTTTCAGCCATGAGAGGAACACAGTCCAGCTAGAAAGGCTGCAGGGCATCCCCACCAACCTAAATGCAAACCAGTTGTGGTAATTCAGCTGTGGAAGTTTCCATGAGTGCAGAAGCATGGTTTTTTCCTCAGCTCTAGTTCATTCACAAGTATGAACCTTAGTTCATAAACCTCAATCCTGATCAGACGCCGGCGTTTTAACGAGCTGAAGTTCCTCGCTGCCGCATGTGAAATTCCACTTCCCCAAAATCTCCAGGTCTTGATCCACCTGCTCCCTGCCCTGGTGTCACTCTGACAGGCTGGAGGCATCATCATCATCTGTCTGTTCCCCAGAGTGGTACAACATCAGAGCGTGGGTCTTGTGAGTGATGGTGACAGTGCAGGGCCCCTGTGCCCAGGGCTCCCCGTCCACCTGCATCGGCATCTTGGAGCTCTTCAGGATCAGCTGGTACCAAACACAACAACAACCACAGCAATCAAAACTGTTGCTACCAAACACAACAACACAATCACAGTTCAAAAGGGCTCTGAAATCACCTTTTACAACTGCAATACACATTCACAGCCTGGCCAAGGAGGAACTGTGAGTGGCACTCATGGGCCACCAACCACAGCAACAGAGGACTGAGTATTATGATATAATAAATTTTTATTAAGCAAGAGAAATATCCATCTCAACTGCAAATTGCAACTTAAGATCTGATTCAAGCAGCTGAGTGCTTGAGATTCTGTATTGTGTATTAAAAAAAATTTAGGAGAACAGCTCCCTAAGCAGCACTTACCCTCACTGTGTGTGCCTGCCCTAGGCGAACAGGATTTGCCAGTTTCACCTGGATCTGGGCACAGTGGAAAGAACCATGAACACCAACAACTTCCAGAAGTCCATCATCATGTCTATGAAATAAAAAAATGAGACTTCTTTCAGTGATGCTGATGAGCTCCAGCATATCTGCCCAAAAATTACATTATTTTATTGCTATTCCCAGAGAGAAGACAAGTGTTTTTGCTACCAATTTTATGTATTTGTGCTGGAGAACAAATCCCACTGAACAGCAAAGAAAACCATCAAACAGCTATGGAGCAATTCACCAGCCAGCACACCCGAGCTGGCCTCTGGAAATCATGGATGTATGACTTTCCAAGGCTCATTGTGCACATTTAAGGCCCACAGTGGATTCCTCTTCCATAGACTTGTACAATTTTCTGTCTTTTTACTCAGATATTCATCCAAAGGAAAATGGCTTAATTTTTTAGATCTGGGTAAAGGACCATGTCCAGGTATTTTTTTAGAAATTTAAGATTGTAAGCCTTGTAACAGAACTATGGGTATATTTATATAGACAGCTTTTGAAGAAGGAAGTCACAACAGGGAATAATTAATGTTTGAAATTACTTTTCTCTTTTGTATTGCTCCCAACATGGGAGTAAAAATTTTTGACATGTTTTGTTTTTATTTTCCATTTTAACCTCTAATGAGATGTGGTATTTTAGATTCTGAAATGGATCTAACTTCTACTTTTTGAAGGCTCACTTTATTGTTAATAGCCTCTCCAATGCTACTGCTGTCTATCATGCCAGACATTTTGAGAAAGCCTTGAAACCCCCTTGATGTGTAGGATGCCTTTACTCCAAGTCTCCAGTTCAAGGAAAATAAACAAATGTGAGATTGCCTGTCCCAAGGAACCCTTCCAACCTGCAGACAAGCCTGGCTACATAAGCACAGTCTACTGAGGGAACTCCTTACACTGCAAGAACTGTTAAAGAAAAAAGCAAAAAATGCCCTCTGTACCTTGCCAAAGGATAAGGTTCATCCCCCATTCCTTCCCAGAGCCTGCAGCCACCTCCCCAGTATCCAATATTCAGCACAATGATGCCTTCCAAATTGGGCAGCTCAATCCTCTCACCATCCAACTCTAGCTTTAAAAGACAAGCAGAAGTTAATTACTGTGGATCAAATTCAGTACTTCAATAGAACTTATTCACTTTATGAATTTAATAGGCTTCCACTTAGAGAAAAATTGGCCCTGTACCAAGAGAATGTGTTTTCCTTCCATATTAAAAAAAATCCTTCTGATTTCACAAGAAATCAGACAGTAAATTTCTATTAGTAGAGAAAAGAAAAAAGGAACTCTCACTTATGTAAGCCTCTGGTGCTATGGCAAATTACAGCTGAATATCAGTGCTTGCACTCATAGGATTGAGTCAAGGCCAGAAAAAAAACTCAGGAATTTTCAGTAAGCCCAAAGACATGAATTCCATGAAGTAAGCTGCAGATAGCAAAAGGAACACAAAAATACTCCAAGGCCATAGCCACCCTCACACAAATATCATTAAGTGCAAATATTGTAAAGAGCAAAGCTTTTTTTCTTTCACAAGGTAAGTTTTACACTTCAATGACTGTCCAGATAATAAGCAAGTTAAAAAACTTACCTCAACCTTTTTGTTAAGATCTTTACATTCTTGTACTAAGCAGTCTTTGGTTCCATAAAAAAAATAGACAGCCTACAAAAAAACCCCAAATAAAACAGGGAGAAAAGAAAATATTGTTAGAAAAAGATAATACATAGGAAGACTATTTGAAATATTTATGTATAGTTATGGCTGTGTAAACCTTATCTAAAACTTACACATAATATATTTGCACATCCCTAAACTAAACCTTCCTCATGAGATGAGCTACAACTTGCATAAGAAACTAGATTTCCACTTGAAAAGGAAATAAGCACTTAACTCATGAAGTTCCAAAGCAAATGAGACATTCTGAGCAAAAACTGAGCAAACAGCAAATGTTGTAAGCAAGCAGAGGCAAGTCTTGCCTCATGAGTGGGCCTGCCAAAATGTTTTACCCATGGAATCCCCTTCCCTAAGAAAAGTTACTTCCAACTCTTAAAATGGCAAGAAAGAAGTAGTGGTAAAGGAATGTGAACCTAAAAATAGCCTGAAATCAAATCAACAACTCCAAGGAGGAAATGTCCCTTTACCAAACACACCTTATTGATGATTCTGCTGGAAAACAGAGAGGGAGTTTTCTCACGATGGGCATGGAAATTCAAAGCCATAAGAGCATCAGGTCCTACAGAGAAGTAGTTGTTCATTGTGAATACCTGTAAGACAGAACTTCCAATTATGCCTTATTAAAAATCATTAGTAGGGTTTAAAATTCAGAGTGTTTAATGGGAAGTTGATAACAACAACAACAACAAAAAATGACAAACATACAGATATTCCATAGAATTCATATTTATACTTGCTAACAATACCTTTGGTTTCCTTAAGTTGTAGTATCCTTTGTTTGTTACTTGAACCTTCCATCTGAAAAACAACAGTTGGTACTTAGACTTGTGACAGACAGTATCAAAGCTGTAGTTAAGAATCTCATATCTATACTGGGATTCAGGCAAAACACTCAAATTTAGTTAAATTATGAAAGAGTTAAGCCCTGTGGAAGAACTAAAAGACTAAATTCAGACCTCAGTTAGGCTGTAGTTTCTTCTGGCAATACTTGTGTTTATGTAAAGAAACTGCTGCAATGGACTATCAGTAGAGCTACAGCAGTGCTTGGTTCTATACATTTCATCTTTTCACTGTTCCTTACCTGTCTAGTTTGATTCCATCTGCCTCCATGACATTTCGTAAGATCTGCTCTACAGGGACTTCTCCAGCATAACCTGCACCCCAGCCCAGTGTATTAGACAGGTCATTCCCTGTTCCCAGAGGTAAAATTGCAACTTGTGGAATATATCGTTCTTGCCCCTAGGACACAAAACCACTGCATATTAGCTCCTGCTCCAGCACTCATTGTCTCCCTTCCATCCCCAATGTTCAGATCAGATAAATTCACCTTCCCAGCAGCCTGTTACACAGAGCAGAGCTCTGGGGTTGGCAGAGCAGCTGGCACATTGAGCTACTTACCCAGACATAAGGTAAAGGAAGGAAATGTTAAACTACTGTGAGAAGGAAAGAGAATACAAACACAATATGGGAACAACACATTATGAATACTGAGCAGAGTATTCCTTCCCAGGAATGATGCTTTGGATCTGGGAAGTGACATGAACACTGAGAGATGTAACACACATGGCTGTGAACTGCAATAAGACACCAAAATGCTCCTACAAGACTGAGGTGAGGTTAGGTCTAAACAACAGATGCACAGAGAACCAGAGTGTTCAACCACATACAGGAATACAGACACTCAAAGGAGCAAAGTCAGTGTCTCAGTTCCACTGTCACCCAGAGATGGAGCAGGTGATGATCAGCTCTGCAGAGCACAGTGACAGGAGCTGTTCAGAACAGCCACCTTAGCAAAGGGCTTGGCTCTCCTCACCACAGAAGGGTGAACAATTATTTCAGCTGTACTATGGCCTTTGCAATTCAGCTGTGAAAAGCATCTGCAGTAAACTGGCACTTCAGTTAATGTTTTTTTCCAGAAAGGTTATCAGCCAGGTAACCTGTATTTGAGAGTCAAGATAAATGAAGGAAGCAAATAACCTACTGCTGATAAGAAAAAGGTTTTGCTGATAAATCTCTATAGTATTTTACCTAATACCAATGACTCAATTTGAACAGAACAAAGAAAAACCACAGTTTTAATCAACTATATCAGCACTGAGGGACAATATATTAAGTGCCCAGGACCACACAACCATTTACTCATATTCATTAACCTTTATAGTTACTTAATTTCTACTTTATCAGCACATAGTAATTCTCAAAGAGCTTGCTGAACTATGCATGAAGTTGTAATAATGGCCTTCAGCTACAAAATTTTATGTATTAACAAGAAAGTTGCAGTAAAAACTTTGATATAAAAACTTTCTTTCAGCACTAGAGAAAAAGTTTATTGGGTAAAGCACTAAAGCCTTGTAATTATTTTCCATTCCTAATTTTCTCAGGAGTTCTTAGGAGCATCCCATAAACGAGAATACCTTCTATTTCAAACCCACAGTAAACACAGCTTATTTTTTTCTCCTCTTCTTGCAGTTAATAGGCAAGGCTGCAGACAGACAGACTCTCCAGAACATATGACAAGGAGCAGAAGCAAATGACTGCACTCAATCATGCACTGGCAACATAACCAGTATAGCTGGCAAAATTATGAGGTTATTATGAAAGATTGAGTGTGCTGGGAGAAGGGAGCAGTCAGAGCACACTAGCCAATATCAGCAATGCCATTTATGACAATATAAATCTGTTCAGACAAAGAGGAAATAACAATGCAGAAAATATCCAGCAGCTTGTTCTCTCCTTGTTTTGCAGAAAAGAACAACTATCAATATAATTTAAAATCTAAAGCATTCATATTTTTCCTGAACAACAAGGAACCATAAGATGCATTTCCCACACCCTACCCCAATATGAATAAGCAATTATGCAAATATTCCTCTGTAAGCCTATTCAGGAAGATGAAGGCAATAAGTGCAGGTAAGAGATGAGGGGCAGAACTTTGGCAGCTTCAAACCCCATTTCACCTTTTAATTTAAAACACAATACCTTTATTTTCATTTCATCAATTGCATCCAGGACCCAGCCCACTGTGCCATCCCCACCACAGACCAGAACCCTCACAGCATTGCAAGGCAGCCAAGTGCAGAGTTGGAGAGCTTTAGCAGGTGCAATTTTGCTGAGATCAAAAACCTAGAAAAAAGGAAAAAAAGGAATTCTGTAAGTTCACAGAACATGAGTCAGGATTTGCCTCACAGGTAAACAACTTCAAGAAGTTAACTCTAATGCAAAACAAGGATTCCCCATTTGCAGTATTACATTAGCAAATGACATGTCTTGACTTTCATGAGCAGGATTTCTCTCCCAAATTCATAACAGAGCACCAGCTGCCTCCCTAGGATTAAATGGCATTGATAAACTGAGCTGACAGAGCCCTTGGAAAGGTCTGTATCTAGAAGCATGATGATGAATTCTGTAAAGATGAAAGACTCCAGATAAAAGTAATTTTAAAATACTCAGCACACAAAGAGGTTTATTCTTTAAAGCCTTATTGGGATGTATTTAAAACAAAAACATAGTGATTTCTCTTGGGCTGTATTTTACAGCTGGGTTTTGAACTTCAAAGGAAGAGTATTAAGGTGCAGCCAGGAAATCCAAGAACAACTGCCTGCCTTACGCAACACCCTGAGCCATCCCAGTGGATTTTAAAGGGAAAGCAACTACACAAAGCAAAACTGTCAAGGCTGACATTTCCACAAATAAAGTGAGGATTTAAACAAATACAGGTTTCCTATAAAGAAGATTTAAATGGTTCATTTTCTAAAAAGTGTACACTGTTTCAAAAGTCAGATACTTCTGAGTGAATTACTGCATGTATTACTGTAAGCAAAAAGAATGGACTGGTACTAGAATCCCAACAAACTCGGGGCTGGGAGAAGCCTCTGCACTTTTTGTTGCTCTCTGTGAAGTTGTTCCTTGCTAAAAGAACAAACTGCAGGAATTTTTTTCCTTTAATGATCTTCCACAAGATCCTACTGCCATTGTATAAGCAAGGTGATATTTACTCTAATCTAAACCTTGGTTTTATCATGGTGGCTTTGCACTGTAAATACCTGAACGGGGTTCAGCAGCATTTTAAATTCTTCTAGTAAAGTTTCACCCATGTTGTTTCCACTGCGAGTATTAGCCAGCACCATTACTGGCATCCAGTGTTTACTGCAGTAAGGGACCACCTGGCAAAAGTAAAAACCAGTCAGTCACACAAATACTGCCCAATTGAAAATGTTTACAGCCTTGCTCTGAGCCCCATCCCCTGCAAGGGCTGAAATGAGGAAGTTATCAGCCTGAAGTAGACAAAACACAAACAAATACTTCTGACACATCAAGGTTGAAGATTCTGCAGTGCTCAGGACAACAAACACTACAATGCTATGAACAAAGCAGTAAAAAACTCACAAAAATTCAAGGAAGTAAGGTAGACAAATCTCAGTATTTTGGAATTAAAAAATCCACATCTGCTTATACTTCAACAACCATGTTAGTAAAATGACAAACGCCTCTGAATTAACACAGCAGGTACTTAATAGATCTTGAAACATTTACCTGACAGTTGCTACTGTCACAATGTATTGAGTTCAAATTTCAAGGTCTGTCTGTGGGTTTATTTGGCTGTTTTTTTGGTATATTCTGAGCCCAAGAAGCAGCAGGCCATTACCTTTTCATAACTGGTTTTTTTCTCTTTACGCATCTGGTTGATTGCAGACAAATAGTAGGGTGGAATAATTAAGTCTTTGAATTCTCCAAATGTACAATCCTCAGTCCTCAAACAATCCACCATGCACTCATCATGCACAGTGTACTGACACCACACACACCTGGAAAAAAGATCAAAAACCATGAAAACAACCTTCAAGCAGGCACAGCATTTGAATTCTGCTGGGGAAAAAAATCTAACAGTTTTAAATTAATTTGGTTTTTTTAATAAAAAAAAAGGTGCTATAAATATGCTCCTGTTTGCAGTATTAGCAGTTACATTGAAAGCCTGTAAAAGAACTAAACTCCTGCCCATCCTTAGAGAGCACATATAAAATACTGGAGCTCAATTCAATACAATGTTACTAGTAATGAATTAATGCATTCCTTAAGATTGATAATACCCCTTTTAGCCTGAAACCTAAAAGGTTACACAGAACTGTAAAAGGCTGATGGGGTTTAGTTATGCAAAACTGCTTTGCTTTATGACCTATTCTAAAATCTGTCCTGGAAAACAAGACTAGAACAAGAGGAAATGCTGCAATATCCACTTCCAGCCTCTGCAGAATGTTAATCCTCATTTACTACATCCAAAGCCTTGATTTAAGCAGCTGGGAAAGCTATTTTTGGAGTCCTCCTGATTAATCCAACACACAGCTAGAGTAGCAATGACACTTGCCCTACACTTTGACTCTCTTTTCCTCTTCTTCCTTCCTTTCTCCTTCGCCTCCAAAATCCTGCCCTTTCCTTCTGTTCTACACACACTCTCAAGGTTTTGTTTCTGATAATGTTCTTTTCCTCTGTAATTTTCCTTACTCACCAAGCAGTTTGACAGTATCAAATAGAAGCAAAGCAAAAGCTGGCAGAATCTAGGCAAAGATCCTTTGGGTAGGCTGAACTAACACACCAGGGCACCTGTCATTGCATTTTGGCACTTACAACTGTGCAAGCAACCTTACTAATGACAGTGCAAGTCCATTTAATGGCTCATTGTATTTTTAAAACACTCTTATCATAATATTTACCAATATATTGCCATAGCTTAAAATACTTCTCTTTAGCTTTTTAGAGCATCCTTAAAAATGAACCTGAAACCTCTACAGGACATTGTTTGCTCTATTTACACTAAGCAGATGCCAATTCTGAGATGTACACTTTGGTTCTCTGAACTGTAAGCTGTGCCAGTCAAACTGCTCAGGCTATCCCCTGTACAACTGACAAAATTATTAGAAACTTCCTAATGTCATCCCCTAAAATACAAACTCCCTTGGACACTGAGAATCTCTTGTATGTAATTACACAGCAGCCTGCACATCATGCTGGAGTAATGCAATTAAGACAATGAGTGGACATGAGATGCAACGCCACACTCTTAATCTATGACTCACAAGCATCCATTTTAATTTTAGGTTCTTTGGAGTTGGTTTTTTTAACAGTATCTTATCTGACTACTGCAGGATCTCTTTTGGGGTGTGGTCTCCCAACAACCCCGCGGAAAACACAACACCGGCATGGCACTGTAGTGCTCCTACACAGTCACACCGCCTTGCAGTACCTGTAGTCGCAGAGCTTGGGCTGCGTGCCGCACTGTTGTTTGCAGACCATGCAGCAGCTGCAGAGAGGGACGTTGCCCCTGATCCAGTGGTGTGGCATGGAGCCGGGGGCTGCCGCGGTGCCCCTCATCATCATCTCCTTGCAGAGGAAGCGCTGGTCCGCCTTCTTCAGGCAGCCCTCGCAGACGCGCAGCCCGCAGCAGCCGCAGAAGGCGCCGCGGAGGATGTGCTGGGCGCACACGCAGCAGTACGAGGGCTGCCCGAAGAAGTCCGTGTAGTGCCAGTCGTGTTTGCTCTTGCGGAGGATGTCCCGGATCAGCAGCTGCCGCCGCGACCGCTGGAAGCTGCACCACGCCGTGATGAGCACGGGCAGGAGCACGGAGCACAGGGTCCACACGGCCAGGCGCCAGTCGGGCCCGGCCCGGGAGGCATCGCCCGAGCCCTCCATCCCCGCGCCTCCCCGGCCTAACCCCTCGCACTCCCCGGGCAGGCGGCGGGGCGAGCCCCGGAACGGCCCCTTCGCTCAGGGAGCCACCGCGCAGCTTCGCGCAGCATCTTCTAATCCCTCCTCAGGGCTCGGCACCGACCTGCGCCACATCGGGCCGACGGCAGGGATCCGGCCGGGGCTCCTCGGCTGCCCGCCCGGGCNGCCGCCCGCCCCCCGCCTGTCGCGACAGCGGGGATGTCGCCAGCGGCTGCGACAGTGCCTGGCGGAGCGGCTCCGCCCCGGCTCCAGCTCCAGCTCCAGCTCCGCCGGGCCCAGACCCAGGGCGAAGGCCGCGCTGGCTTGAGACCGAGTGACCGCTCTGTTTGTGCCTTTATTGCCCAACCATAAATGTTTTCCCCCATAATTTCGTTCTGCCCTAGAATCAGGGAGTCATCAAAGTTGGGAGAGGCCTTTACAATCACTCAGTCCGACGGGCACTGCCCCTGTAACCACTAAACCACAGCAGGCACGCCAGGCCCAGCGCCTCTCGGGCAGCGCCAGGGATGGGGCTCCACCACGGCCCTGGGCAGCCCTTCCCAAAGCCCGACCACGCCAAACAATGATAATCTTCCATCTGCATCTCCCCTGTTCAGCCTGACGCCATTTCCCCATGTCCTCTGTCGTCCCAGCAGAAGAGGCCGATCCCCACCTCCTACAACATTTCAGGCTGGTGTGGAGAGCAGTGAGGTTCCCCAAGTCGTGCCTTTGTGCCTGTATTTGTCCTCCCCATGGTTCTTCTTTATTGCCCAACCATAAATGCCTTCCCTCATAATTTTGCTCTGTCATTACGTGTTTGATTGTTTCCCCTGGAGCAGTTCTAAAAATAGTGGCTGCCATTAGAACCTACAGGTTTTTGCAGTTTCAAAACAGGGTAGTGAGCAATGATGTAAATCCATACAGCATATACAAAATCGAATGGATTCTAGGGTCTTGGTATCTTTAAAAAAACACTGAAAAATGCACATACTGCAGAGTTGAGCCACACTCAGGTTTCCAAGGAAATTCCTTACTTTCCTCATGTAAGAGCCAATGATGAACTCTGACTACCTATTTTATATGTTATAGTAGAAGGGATGCATTTCATGCCCTACAAATTGGTGATGCTGGTACCATGTGTTCAGCATGGCACTGCCCAGAAGAGCTCTAGACATTTCTCAAGGCCAAAACTACCTGTTTGCAGTGACAATTGCTAACCTACATCCTTACTTAACACTATGCCCTGAATGGAAGAGCATTTTGTGGGTTTTTATTTGTATAGTTCTATTAATTTGATAGAAAACTCTGCTGTGTTTCCCAGCAGTCATAATTTGGCTTTGCTAGAGTTAAACCCCATTAGTAAGTACTTCTCTGCTGGAGCAAAGTTAGAGACAATCTTTGAAAAAGGGGCCCCTTTGCAGCTGCCTCTGAGATTAACAGTACTGGGCAGTTGTTTCTTTTAAGAAACAATAGTTTACCTTGGGCATCAAAAACCTTTGCTTGCCATGCTAAATATAAGGGGATAGGCTTTATTTTCACAAGTTTAAAATACCCAGTGTAGCTCTGAAGCCTGAGGTGGAAAAAAAGGCCTTCTATTTTCTTTCCCTCAGGAAAAGAGTTATGCAGAGAATGTGTGAGCAGATAATAGACTAATTCAAACCTTCAGACCAGATGTCTTCAGAATCATACTATCACTCAAATTAAAGCAGAAACAAACATTTGTGACTGACGTAGCTCCTTCAAATAGGCGAATGCCTCGGTCAGGGTTGCTCATTTTGGAACAGACTGAGAGAAAGCAGAATCAAAATGAAGAAGTTGCTTGTGTTTGTCTCCTTTTTGGTCCTGCTGACCACTGTCACAGGTAGGAGTTTATATCAACAAACCTGCATATGTGTGTAGAGCTGCAGAGCACAGAAGTAGTATTAGTTTGTCAGCCTTCTATTTTAGTATTCATTATTCATATATTTTAATTTATTTAATTTTTAACACTCAACTATTTTTACATTGCAGGCTTTCCATGATTTGATTTTCAACAATCAGGGTGTTGTATTTGATATTTAACTCTCTGCATTGCCACACTGTAGTCATTTGTTGTAAACTCCAAAATTTTAATTTTATTTGCTTACTATTTTAATATTATTTTACCAAGGTCCTGCAAGTGAAATGTTCAATGCAATCTCTTCTTTGCAATGTATCTAACTCATTACTTTGAAAAAAATCCTATAAAGCAACACAGAAAAGAACAAAGAGTTGGAAGAGCAGCTAATGCCAGTGATTTGATGGTGCTATTATATTTGCTCATTTTATAGTAAGTACCATGAATATGTGGGCTTTGCTTCATACTAGTAGAACTAGAGAAAACACAAGTATAAAAATTGTTTAAAATTCCACTCCTATCTCTTGGAATGCAATATCTCCTGGGGAGGGCCTGTAATGAAAGAATACTTTGTTTATAGAAAAAAATCAGGTTTGGAGACATTTTATTTCACAGCTGATAGATAAAATACTAACTTTTTGATAATTTCAGAACTAATTTCTGCTGTTCTGTCTTTAGACACGTCACCAATTTTGTCTGAAAAAGATGCCAAGCAGATGCTGAGGACTCGTCGTGAAGACAGACCAAGAAAAGCTGGATTCCCTGATGAACCCATGAGGGTGATTTATGACATTTACTATCAAATTACATTAACTGAAAAAACCTAACACCAAATCCCCCAAAACATTTGTGCTCAGTGTTAAATTTCTATTGCTTCCAGGCAATATGTTATGAATATCACCCTTTAAAGCAGATGAGTTCTTCCATGAAATATTAAAAAAAACCTTTAAATTCTTTCAATTACAGTTAAAAGCATTCTGTAAGTGCTGAGTATTGCTCAGGAAATGTTCACTTGCAGAATGAGAATATTATTTATCATGGTTCAAAAAGTACCATTCAAATTATTGAGGAGAAAGTGGCTTTTAATTTATAGAGATGTGGATTTCATCAGCTTGTTCCTGAAAAACTAAGAAAGAGGAAAGGTCTTCTGCTTACAGTTCATCCTGCACTGCAGGCAGAGGACATGGAGGTGTCAGTGGTCAGTGTGGAGGCTGAGGTAGTTCTCAACCAGCTTGAAAAATCACTTACTTTCATTGACTTTATTTATGGATGCTACAGATAGGATGTTTTTTAATGATATTGTAAGAGTTTTTAGTTGCTGGCTTAATGCAACAGTTTTGGGTTTGCATGCAATATCTGTATTTATTTCTTTCTAAACCCTATTACAACAAAAGAAAAAGTAAAATAATTAAAGAGCCTTCTGTTTTCCTTGCTTTGACAAGACCTAACACATAATCCTGCACTTATCAAGGCTACTTAAGGTATTTTAAAACTACTGCCTATTTCTTTCCAAAGTAAATAAACTGAGCTAAAATTACATGGTTCTGGAGAGGCAAAGCTCACAGAAGCCAGGAGCACACCAGGGATTGTGCATGTGTTGAGCACAGGGGGCTCAGTTTAGCAAGGTGCTGAGCACTTCTGGACTCCATAGGACATGAAGAGCACCATGTGCCTTGCAGGACTGTAGAAACAGCTTCTGGTTTTCCCTTTCCAGTGGGTAATGTACAGCAGGTGAAAGAATCCACCTGCCCAGCACTGGGTGAACACACAGTTTGTCAAAGGGGACACCAGGACAAACCAAAGCTGTCACACAGATACTGCTCTGTGCTTGTTGACAACCTTGTGCACTGAAAATTGCACAACACAGCCAAAAACCAGGAGGCTGCACTGCTGCCCACAACACTCAGGAGTGGATTGGTTTCTGAGTTGTTAAATAAGCCTTGTAGTTTTTGCAAATGAGCAGGAATACAGCTCCCATCTGTGCTTGTGTTTAATATATCACCATGATTAAGGTTCTGTGGTATTGAATACAGAATAAATGAAGCAGCAGAACAGTTGTATTGAGGTAATTCCTGTATGGCAAGAAGCTACATGCATGCATGCAACATTTAGTCTATGGTTTAGTTTTAGCTGGTCCTGTGAGGAGCAGGGAGTTGGACTTGGTGACCCTTAAAAATTCTATGACTCTCTGTGGGGAGAGGAGGGATTTAGGGCTAAAGAAATGTTGGATTTCTGACTCTGCTGCTCTGTCCTTGCCACTTTCTATCCTGCCACGATTAGGAGCAAACACTTCTTGAGAAATTCCAACCTTCTTTTATTTATTTTCTTTTGTTTTTTATCTAGAGAGCAAAACTGACCCTCTGTAAGAAAATCCAAACATAAGAGTATTTGTTTTGCTCTCTAAATGTCAAGGTTTTCAGTAGAAAAGGAAACATCTTCTGATAAAAAAAAAAAACCAAAAACAACCCTCATTGCCCTGTGGAACGTGAAGATTTTCCATGTGAATGAAGGTGCATGGCTGCTGCATCCTTGTGCACAGCTTGTGCACATGGACTCAAGGAGAAAAACTGATTTTGTATGGATGCTTTGTAGCAGAATGAAATGAGTGCTGGGATGAACCCACCTCTCTTCATCTGTTTTAAGGAAAAGCTGTTTGTACTGGGCCAGATCATGCTGAGCTGGGGAATGTAATTTGCAATTCTTTGTGACACTCTGACTTCCAGAGTGCTGCTTAACCTGTTCAGTTACAGACAGAAAGATCAGCCCCCTTTGATTATTAAAAGAAAATGTAATTTATGTTATCAACATGTTTTAAACTTAATTTGACTGAGATCCTGCTTTTGATAATGTGGCATCTTCTCAGTCACATAATACTACAGCACATAGACTGCCAGTTCCTAAGGCAGGAACCCCCCAGAGATCTGAGCCAAATCTCTTGGTGCTGTGAGCAGAGGAAGCCCAGTGGAAGGCAGGATCCTGATGCTGGAATACTTGGCCAGTGCAAAGGGTTTAGGCTACAGCTTCCATTCCAACTGTGCAAAGCAATGGGGGATTATTTTAAATAAATGTATCTGGTGTTCACAAAGCTTATAAGCCCACTAGGACTGGGACTTTTTAAAAGTAAATTTTGTCCCTGATGGAGGTCAAGTTTTTGGTACACATCCTGCTTTATTTCAATAAATTTGTTGCTGAGACCAAAGCCTCTCTCTATAAATTGGTATAGGAAATTCACATTATTTTATTTATCACCAGTCAGCACTGATGTGTGCTACCTACTAGAAGAACCCTTCAGTCCTGCCACATGATCCTGCAAGGGGTTAATGTTCTTTAAGCAGCAGGAACCAGTTTTCAAAAGGGGCTATAACAGATCTATTTGTGAGAATCCTTTGTACCCTCAGGCACAACAAAGGCTTCTGTGTTGATATGGAAATAAGAAATGTGTATACAGAATTCCTAATTTATGAATATTGTTGTAAAATTCTTGCTCAACATCTTTGCTGGTCTGGAGATGATTTCATTCACTAAATATTGCTAGGCTGGGGCAAGCTGACCAGCAACACCATTTCACTATGTTTGATTATTTTAAGGAATAAATTAATGGCTCTTACATCAGCTGTGCAATTATCCTGGGTCCCTGGCCTGACATTAGAATTGAGTGATTACACAACTAAATTACTTTTTCTTTTCTTTAAATAGGAGTATATGCTTTACCTCCAGCGCTTGGAGCAGAGATCAGAAGAGCAATTCCTTGAACACTGGCTGAATCCTCACTGCCTCCCACACTGCAACAGGGATCTGGTGCATCCAATCTAATGGGTTTGCCTACCCTGCAACTGGTACATATACATATATATGTGTTTCTTCTACAGTGCATTTTTTACTCCATAATGAAAGGCAAAGCCACACACTAGGAGAGAAGGGAATAACCAAAGGCTGGGGAAAGCACCCTGTGCTGAAAGGTGTTGGGCAGCTGAGCAGGGGCAGGGGACAGAAGTGTCCCAGGCATCAACTCTGTCACTGTTCTGTTCATGTTAATAAAACTCTGGTTATGCATTTCTCTGCTATGTTGGTGTAAGCTGGTGACTGCAGAACATTCTTATTAATGTGGCTTCAAATTGCTCCTGGTTCCCTCCTGTCTGCTTGTGTTCTTTTTGCAACTGTTCTGTTGAAGTCATGTACTTGTTCATTTAGCTCTCAGTGGGACTGGGGCAGGATTAAACTCAGTTGTTGTTCTGGAGATATTCAGGGTGCAGTCTGACCTGCAAGGAGGTTTTTTAAACAAACATGAAATTTGTCAACTGAGATAAGTGTGAATCATCACCATTAAAGTGAAGCTATATCACTCCCAGTTAACATTTTAATATAAAAGTTGCAGATTTAGCTTCATATTTTCAAACACTTTTAAGCAGCACAATACAGAGATACAGGTGATCTGTTTCAAAAGATAGAAAGTTTATCTGCTTAACATTCTTTTATCTATTTGTACATCTCTGAATTCCTTTAATAATTGGGACATTGTGGTAGACTTCAGTGGGGCTCTATTAATCCACAATAAAACAAAGGTCTGAAACTCATTTAAAAACAAAAACATAACATTCCCAAACTTCAGCCTTAGGAGGTAAGTTGGCAAATTTCAAAAAAATCTTCCAGCTGAGACACAGTTGAAAGCTGGCTCACTTAACTACAGGAATTCTTCCCAACAGCTGCTCCCAGGCCACTGTGAAGTATTAATGTTAGAAAAGTGTTTAAATGATTTAAATGATTTGAAGCCCTTAAGATGTTATTAGTATAGCCAATGTCAGCATGGATTTTGATATTCTGTTTGTTTGTTTTTTTTTTTTTTTCTGCAGCTCTCCACATGGATTTATATATGATTTTGTTGAGGAGGAGAAGATTATTCCTGCATTGGCTCTGTGCTCACTGTAGAGCAGAACCTCTCTGCAGTACAATGCAATCCTCATGGTACAGCAGAACTTCCAGCTCTCAGTGGCTTGATGAGTTATAGACCACCATGTATTTTCTACCAGCAATGATTGCATGCATGAATAACTGAATTGAGGATTTCCACAGTTTATGAGGTATGGGCAACTTATTAGTCCTAGAGTATCCTTTCAAGGGCACAGGCTTAGACTGTCTGAAGCAAAAGGAGCATGGAGGGAGAAGTCAATAGAAAATTGCAGAATGCCAAAATGAAGAGAAGGCCAGCTTTCTGGGCTTTGGAGGAATCCTTAATTACAGTTTTCTAGGTTAAATAACAATATTTCATGAAGACACAACATTTATGTAACACTATGTCTTATTGCCTGAGGAGTATTTCATGTATTGTTTCATAATAAAAGCTTGACTCAATTCCATTTGCAGATGATTTTCTTCCCTTAGTCTCCTATACTATATTCTGACAAAACTCACTGGAAGTGAGGCTCAGTTTTGTGAAGTACTAAGGAAACATCAGAGGACTTTCTAGGACCAGCAGCTGGGAAGCCCTATGGTGCAGATTAATAATTGTGTAGTTTCTCTGCACAATTATCCCTTTCCCTTGTAATTCTGCCAGGAGGGGCAAATGAATCCAGCCAGCCTTTTCCTGCCTGTGTGCCTTTATAACTTACACCTTGGAAAAGAATATCTTGTACAGTCAGATGGGAAACACATGATACCTGCAAAACAACATAAAAAATTGCTTGATGGCTCTTAAATGACTTCTAGTTATGAATGGAGCAAAGTAACTTTCAGAGCTCCTCACTGCAGTCAGACTTGAAGCCTGAGGACTGGGAGCAAAATAAAACACAATTTATGAATGTCTATAAGGTAATTAGTGCTACAGAGCTCTTGACAGGCTGGACTAGATCAACAGTTTTTCTGGTATACTTTTCTTCCAGTAAAACAGCTCTTCTAGATGACTCCAAGGAAATAATTTAAATCTCAAAGCATCAAAGGCTTGCTTTCCCCTACTGCCAAGATAAATCACAGATTAAATCTGGGAGTGTGAAAAAATATAATCAGGCTGCTATTGTGTGCTTCATTCATAACTCTCTCAATACAGAGATCTAAATTTGCATCAATATCTCTTTGAGTTAAAGTCACTAAGTGAAATCTTGGCTCTGTTTTCATTTGCACAGTGAAAAATTAATTTAATGACAATTATCTCAACTGTCACCCGGTGAAAGTTTTTCAAGTATTTCTTTGAAATGAAAGAACTCTCACCTAGTTATACTCAGTCATTTTTAAGGTTAAGCAGAAGGTTCTGCTCAGTTCTTCTCAGTAACACTGAGCTAATCCTAAGGCAAACATAGAATATTGTTCATTGCTTTGCAGTTTGCTGCAAGAGGATTGAAGGATCTCATGTAGGTATCTCCAACCAAAAGTTAAGTATTATTAAGTCTAATTAACAAAGAGAAAACTAGAAACTAGAGAAAAATAGAAAGGTGAAGAGCTTCCTGATCAGTGATCCACATTCTCTCCCACTTCATAAGGGAAGGATTATGGTGTAGTGCTAAGAGCCTTTAGCCCACGTTGGTGTCAGGGCAAAGGAGCCAACTCATATTTGCACTCATGTTCAAACCAAACCCATCTCTCTTATAAATATCTGCACCTCTGTTCTGGGCTGGAACTGACCACTGAAGAACATCCTGGTCCCTCAAGGCAAGAAAAGCAGCAGATACCATAAAGGAAAGTTAGAAACATAGCAAATAAAGGGAGAAAAAAAAAGTATGAAAGAAATGAGAATGAACTAAAAATGTTGAAGTTAAAAACAATAAAAGAAACCTAGACTAAAGCCTATGAGTGCCTGTGATCATGAAGAACATAGCCAAGTTACTGCTTTTTAAGACATTCAGCTCTTCTGCCAGATTTAAGAAGCCAAGTCATCCCTTCATAGAAATTAATTTTGCAAGTAAACACAGAAACACCCTCCAGCCTATGGGAGAGGCAGCCAGAGAAGAGGAGGCCAACACAGCACAGCAGACTTTTCATAAGTTTGCTCATCACTGGCAAACACTGAAAGCTGAAGAGAGAGTGAAGGCATGTGACTCCTTCAGACTATTGCCATGGATGCAGCAACCCCTCATCCTGCTTTTTGTGTATTTCTGTTTGCCCACAAAACATACACAGTGTTTTACACAGAATCCAGTGAACTAACAAGAGAACAGGATCTTAGGATCAGGTATAAATAAATTAACTCAAGCATTTATTGTGACTAACCAGTGAAAAAATGCATAGATAATTAGCATAAAAAGTAAACACTGCATAAATATACTTAGTTATAGCTACAGAATTATGTAATTAAGCTCTTTTTTAGAGTCCTTCAATTTTTTAAAAATTCTCTTTTTCTACACAGATCTTTCCTTCAAAGTTCTGCTGTGCTTGAATTCCTCTATGGTTGAACTAGATCGAGTGTGTTCAAGAATTAGTTGCAGGTTTGTTGTTTTCCATGTCTAAAATCTTGGGGAAAAATGCTGAACTTTCCTACATCTTTCCTACAGGCATGTGGGAAACTTTTCAACATTCTGGAAGTTGTATACTGAAGGTGGGCAAGCTGGAAAAATAGTTATTTTCCAAATGCTTTTGAAGAAAAGGATTAAAACAGAGCTGGGAAAACCTTTCATCCATGATAAGCATGATGATAAGCTCCAATCATGGACCTGTTTTACACGCAGTGCCTTTCCCGAGCTGAGCAGTGCCCACTAGATGCCACTGTTTCTGCACTCAACCAGGATCACAGCCCACAAGGACTGAAAGCACCACATCCCTCTTCCTCCCGCTTGTTTTTTTACTCCTTTTCTTAAAATGTTCAGCTCAATTGATCAAAATCAAAAGTCAGCTCTATCCCATAAAATAAAGACGTTCAGCAAATTGCTGATTTTCCCCCGTCTGGGTTGCAGACTGCCCTGAGTGTGGGTGTAGGTGTGGTTGTGCTTCATTATGTTACAGAAAGAAATTATTCAAAGTTCCTACAAGCACATTGTAGTGGTTTGTGGCTTTTTACTGCCTGCCATCCACACAGAGATGCAAATAGAAAATTTTGTGTGTTTGCAGAAGCTGTTTCCTCTCAGAGTAGATAATTTGATCCATGTTCAGTTCCCCCAAATTAAGCTGCTGGCTGATAATTTGGTAAAAGCATCACTCTTCAAGGCATGACATTATCTTCCTACATCTATTATCTTTAGCAGCATAGGGAACTATGTGTTAGGTGCTGTACAAAGTGTACTGAAAAGGCAGACTGTGCCCAGGGTCAGAAATGTAGTGTCTCTCCATAAAGAGCAGATACATAACATCTGCTCTAATTTTAAATACACAAGAATTCATTGAAAATCCCAGCAAAGGCTGGGATTTTTGAAAGCATCAACTTCTTCAGCAAGGCAAAAAGATTTTATCACAGACAGATAAATAGGACATGAAGTAGTTACACTAATGCCACTAAGCACTTTGGCAGTTCAACTAATTGGCTCTTTCTACCAGACTTACCTTGCAGGAAAACATGCACCAGAAGTTCTTATTTACCAAGACTGGAATTTCCAGAAAGCTCCCTGAAAGCAAGTCAGTCACTTGCTTTATTTGAAATTCACTTTCACAGTGATGAAGGTAATGGAAAATGCAGAACTAAACTTACCAATTTGCAGTTTAGATGTTTCAGTCTTTGCTTCTCAGGGAGGCTGAGCAGGTGAGCACATTCTTCCACTCACAATGACAGGACAGCTGCTCTGGAGCATTACTGAAACATGAATATGAAAAAGAGTTACGAAGAAAATGCCTATAACCATCTGAAATTATGATAAAATGTGTATGGAAACGTTTCCCTGCAGTACTCCAGGGCTTTTTTTTTTCCTTTTTCACTAGTTCCAGCCCTGTTTCAATTGTCAGAATATTGTTTTGAATGAAAACTTCTGTTACTCCAAGTGAATGAATGCATAAATAATTTCTGAAGCAGTGGAGTGCAATTGGATTGATTGAATGTGATCACTGCAGTAGGAGCCTACTTTAGATTCTCAGTGAGAACTTATTTTTTAATGACTAAAGAGATCAGAGTGGATTTTAGAAGGTTATCTGAGCCTTTTATGGTCTACAAAGAGTAGAAAATCTTGTGAGAACTATGTATCTTGAGATTTCTGATGTGTGATTAGAAATGCTGAGTGATCTGTCTCCTATCTGGCATTTTAATCCTTTTTCAGGTCTGGGGGTAGAGATGTGCACTAAAACGAAAAACAGTAAAAAGCAGAAAATGTTCAATGAACTCCGAGTTAATAAAATTCTCCTTGTTCTATCAAAGCAGCAGGGCCAGCCCAGTGTTGGCTCAACATGAAATCAAAGGTTTGGAGCACTAATGTTATTCCAAATCTCAAGCTCATCTTCATCCTTTGGTTTTTTTTTTTTTTCAGTAAGAGATGATCAGTTGAAGTGCATTTCATTTTCCACATTTGGGGAGATTGGGATCTAAAGATCCATTTGGGCATCTTTCCATATAACACAAGCATCATGCACATACATTTATTAAATTGAGTGAGCCAATCTTAAATACAGGAGATCTTAGACCAAAGTGAGGCAGAACTCACAAAATGAATTTTGTATTTGTCAGAATAAATAACAACTCTTGAATGATTTCAAGAAATGAATTCAGCAAACTGCTTCAGATGTTCAGAATGTACCTGGCTTAGAGATTTGCTAAGAACCTTTGGTGTGACTCTGAATGTGTGCCTGTAGTGTCCATAAAACTGAGACCAGTCCTCAGAATGGACTGGAATATCTGATTCACATCACTTCTCCTGCCCAGTTATCAACAGAGCTCAACATTCTATCAGTGCAGGATACACTTCTGTCTACTTCCCATACCCTGCATAGGATTAGTTCCAGCATCAGTAATAAACTCCTGTGCTTCTGTTACCAAAATATGGTTTATAAGCACACAAGTAATTAGCAGAGCACTTTTTCTTTTTCTTTCCCTGGCAAATACTTTGATTAAGGTTCTGGGAACAAAACCAAAAGACAGAGAAAAAGAAAGAGCAGCAGTGGCAGCCCCAGGAAAAGCCACAAAATGGGGTTTGTGCTCAATGTATTTGAGCCATGTTCCACACAGGAGCAGCACTGGGCTCTCCTCTGTAGGGAATGGAACACCAGCAAAACAGGGCCAGGCTGTTTCTGCAATCACAGAATAATACTGGGACAATAAATTTAAAGGTCTAGAGGAAGATTCTTTAATTTACTGGGAAATGACAATACATCTGAGGCCAACCTGTATAAAATGGACTCCTTCATTTCTTAGTTGCCTGCTACTGAACATCTGCTCTGAGGCTGCAGATGTAGCTACCATCCATTGGCCATCCCAACCTGTCAGAGTCCTACTCAGAGTAGGGAGTGTTGATTCCTCACCTTGCTAAAAATGAAACTACAATGACTTAAAAGAGATAAAATACATCTTTTTCAAATGTTATGTTCACAGAGAAAATTCTTTCTGGAAGCAGGGATGGATCAAGGCTGAACTGCTACTGGTCACCTTCTAGAGTCCCATGAAGGAACCAGAATTTCATTTTTCACTTAGAAAATGTGGTTCTAGCTCTGCTGGGTAGAAAGAAGATCTTGAAATATGAATTGTGTACAGCAAATTCTTTGCCTTTAGGGAGGGAGCAGTTCCAAGGCATGTGACATATCTTGTTCTTCCCAATTCTGACATTTTCTGGCCATTCTGAGGTGGGCCACATTCAAGTCTGAGCAGGACCCTATGGTAGAGCCATAGCTCTGCCTTCATTCAGCCCTGCCAACTATGAAAATACATTTATTCATTTCCCACTTGTGAAAACCATGATTTTAGGCTCATTTATACGCAAAAGCAAAGCAAATAAATGAAGTGGATTTGTGTTTATATTTATTTTTACATGTATATATATTTATGAATATTTTAATGTGCTCTAAATTATAGAAATGTAGCTTAGGTTTCAACAGTGGATGGATCTGAACTGCATTTCAGCATTCCAACTGCAGAAATTAAGGTTTTCAGGGACATTTTCTGCCCAGAGTAATTTGTTTTTAAGTCCTCAATATTTGAGTGCATTTCAGTGATACACAAAGTTTTGCTAAGATCAAATCTATAGCACCAGAGGAGGGTTGGGGGTGAGTTGTTAGTATTTGGTATTTTATATAAGAGTCATAGCAGGAAAAAAAATATCCCCTTCTTCTCTATTTACCATTTGATACTTTATAGCTGCTCAGGGAAAGACAGAAAAATGTCTTTATTTCACATCACACAGCTGTTGCAATGCTTGAGAACAACAGTTTAAATATTAATATGACTTTGGGGCTAAAAGCTTTTCTTAAGAGACACTTTGATGCAATGAGTGTCAGCCAAGTAAGCAATCACAAAAATAGAGTCAAAGACCAAAATCCCTCCAGCTGATAAGAAGCCAATTTATTTATTTATTGTGTGTGCTTACAGAACTCATCTGTGTGATTGCACCAGTTACAGCTTTCCAGCCCAGACTCAGGACAGAATTGCTCATGGATGTGAGCCCATGACCTCTGGAGTCAGACGAGTTCCTTTTCTCACCCCAGGCTCTCAGTGGGAATTGGACCTGCTCAGGTCTTCTCCACACCAGCTTTGGTGAGCTGAGGATAAATCTGTGCAGTTTAGGCTGCTTTTCTCAGCCCCACAGCCTCCTCAGCAGCTGTGCCCAAACTGCCCAGGGAGGTTAAAGCCTTCTTACCCACTGCTACTGCTGTGTCTGAGGGTCAATATTGTGGTTGTCTCATTTAGTTCTGCCCCTGACCAGCCCCTGAATTCATCATTCCAGTAGCACCTAGGGCTGACTCACCCCAAAGGAGCTCATGGCAGCTCATCCACCCAGGAAACAAAGAATTTCCCTCAACCCAACTGGTCCAAAGGGGATTTCAGAGTGCCCTGAGCAGAGGGCATTGCTGTAACTCTGGCTGGGATCCATCCCAAGGACCATGGATGATGAACTGACTGGGATAACTGAGGGCTGCAGCATTATTTACACCCTGAGACTGCTGAAACATCTTCAGTTCTGCTCAGGAAAGGAATCATCCTGCACAGTCTGAAATTCATGGCTGCCAGGGGCTAGGAGGATGCTGCTTCCATCAATTCACTTGCCCATCTATTTCCTGATTACCAGGGATGACAAATGTTCAAGCCACCTAGCTAATTTATTCCCAAACTTTAAATTCTGCTCCATGTGCATCAACATCTTTGCTGCTGAATCACAAGGCACACTCCCACATAGCAGGTCTGATGGACACACATGTGCCCAGAAGGATTTGCCTGAGCTTGGGGAAAAGTGGATTCCAGCTCTGGGCTGCACACAGTAAATCACCAGCACAGAGAGAGAAGCTCTCAGGGACAACAGAAACACCAAAACGTGCTTTTTTAGAACATAACTCCTTAAACTAAGAAAGACAAGAAAATATATGAAATGACAGCAAGGTCACTTTTTCCTTAACTGCTGTCCCAATATATTCCCACACATGTCTCATTTGTTTTCAGCTGTGCTCATCTGCTATCTCTATCCTGCAGGACTTGGATACAGGGCATTATCAGTAAAGAAGGACTACAAAAGATGCTAAGTTTTTGTTAGCCTATGCACTTTTTGGTAGCTTCCTTTTATTTTTGGAATTCAAAAGTGCCTAGTGTTCCCTCTCAAAACTCAACTCCTATGGCACACAGAGTGCAAACACCTCCCCACACAACCTTGCTGGATATTATGTAGACAAACTGACTAAAGTTGGGCTGCAATGGCTGTGTCACCCCGTGGTGACAGAGCTGATTGATGTTGAAAGGAGCTGTAGTGGTTACAGAAAATCAGGGAGATCAGCACTTAGCATAACGTTATCACTCAGACATTGTTCACTTCATTTGCCTCATGAGCAGAGTTTACTGCCCACAAACCTCACCTCCTGCTCTCTATCACATGGACAATGCAGCCACTGCCCAAATTGATTGGTATTAGGGTGGGGCACTTAAAAACAATAAATACATCACCTTGACTGTCCTAAAATTTTAGAGTGGAATAATGGATTGCACGCTTTGAGGAAATCTTTAAATAAAGTAGCTTAATTCTGCTTAAGAGTTTGCATTTAACTCTGTAACTGTGTATTATTATTTACTAAGAGCCACACTTTCAATAGAAGCTCACTCTAAACTTGAAGATTTAATGGTTGCAAAAATACAAGTTTACCTGAAAAAACTGTGCATTGCTCAGTTAATGGAGACCCAGCCTCCCCAAACCCAGGAATAAGACAGGCTGGGTGGATGTGGCCATGGAAAATTGCTCCAAATTTTATATAAGGAAAATAGAATCCACTGTTTTAGAGGGAGTATCATAAAGTTTGATGTGCCTATTTTAAAAGCATTTGGAACAGATATTCCCTCTCTCTGACCAGACAGAAATATCTTTCCTTCCAGCTTTAATGCCAACTCCAGAGGAAAAAAAAAAATAGAAGGAATTGAACTTCCTGGCATTTTGGAGCATATTGGGCAAAGTTGGAAGAAGTCTGAGTGGGAAGAAAGCTGATGGGGGGTGTGCTGAGAGGGCTCAGCAGACCCTGGGCTGTGTTTTGATTGAATCAGGTGAGGCCAGCAGGGACAAACACAGGACTGGTCTCTGAGAGCAGGGAGCCCCAGTCTGCACTCTGTGTGGAAACTCTCCCAGCTTTGCTCTTTGATCCTTCAGCTTAATTCAATCCAGGGGCAGATCAGAGCAGAACTGGGTGTGAGGAGGTGCAGGTGTGCACGTAGGTTTGGGGGGATGGAGACAATGGGCAATTGGTGCTGCCCTTCCCAGCATGAACCATGCCTGCAGTGCCTAGATGAGCTCCCATTCCTGTCACCCCTTTCCAGGGCTCAGGTCTGACACTCAGAGGACCTTTTTATTTATTTTTTCCCCCCTAAACCCAAGTGTTCATAGAAGCAGAGATTTCAGTTATGAGAGCTGATCTTTGTGCTGCCAGATTGCCTTGTGAGGTTGCAGACTCACAAGGGGCTGCACACTCCAGTCTCTCAGGAAGCTTCTTGCTCTGGGGCTGTCAGCCAGGCAGCCCATCCCTCAGGCTGGCAGTCAGTCTGTCAGTCCCCCAGCATTGCCTGCTTGCCCCAGAAATGTGTCAGCTCATCTCATCCAGCCATGGCTGCAGCGCTGCCTGGCTTTGCTGCTGCAGAAATCTGAAACACCGAGCAGGTCTGAGCAAAGATCTGCTCAAACTTAGAGATGAACCCCTAGAAAGCTGCTGCTGCTGCCAGCCAAACCAAACCTGCCTTTGGGACAAACACTTTCCACAGTGAGACTCTGCCAGAGCCAGAGGAGCCCAAGGCAGCATAAAGTGCTTCTGTCTCCCTTGCTCTGAGCATCTCCTGGCCTGGGGTGGTGCCTCAGGGACCATTATTGTTGACCATTATTGTTGACCATTATTGTTGACCATTATTGTTGACCATTATTGTTGACCATTATTGTTGGCTCAGTCCTTTCACACAGATCCAGAGCTATTATCCTGTGCTGACTAAGAAAGATTCTCCCATCTCCCAGGAGGAGAGCAGATGAACTGACAGAGGAGGGGCAGTGGATGCTGATCTGAAGGCACCTCCACTGCCTCTGTCACCTACAAGACATGTTGCCCTTCTGCTGCAGTCCCAGGTTCAAGGGCCCCTGAGAAATGACCTACTAATAACAGGTAGTGCAGCAACCCCTGCTTTAGTCCATATCATGAGAGACCAACACAAGTTCTGTCTAAATAGAAACTTCTTTTTTCTGTCCCTAAAAAGAGTCTCTCAGGATTACATACAAATGCCAGAAGGCTGTTGCAAAGAAAACCTAGAACATTGAGTTTGTTGGCCTCTTTTGCCTTGTGGAAAACTTTATATTGTGTTGCAGTTCCTCAGTTTGGTACTGCTGTACTGCACAAACTGGGAATTATGCTTAAAAGAGAAGTGGCTATTTTAAATTAATTGAGATTTTAGTTGTGTTTCGTGTACTGTGTCCACTTAGCTCCACTGTCTGTGTGTCCTTTGTGCTTTGATATATGGCAATGGTACAGAAATACTGCATTGTGGGATGGGATGTGGCTCAGGGGAGGAGGATATAAACCAGATGTGCAACATATCCAGTGTGCATTCAGTGTACCTCCTGTGACCTGTCTGGAGATGGTACAAATGCAATCAGTTTTTGAGACAAAGAAAGAGAAATTAGCTCCAAGAGCAGGGAGGAAAAACAGCAGACCAGAGAAATTCAAAAAATAAGAAATCATTTCAAGCAAGCTACCAAAGAAAGAAAAAAAAAATAAAAGGCAAGAAAGAGCACATTTCTTCTAAAAATTTGTAAAATAAAAAAGAAGCTAAGAACGTTTCCCTTGTGTTTTGACTAAAACCACAAAGACAATTCTCTGCAAAAAATTCCAGTTTGTTTCATAGAACCTCTTGTTAAATTGTGCATAATTCATCTCAGAGGATGGTTACATAAAGCTTTAAGTCTTACTGTAATTTTCAGTTTTATCCTCACAGTGCATTTTAAACCAGTAGCAGAATGGCAGAACTCCTCATGGCAAGCTGACTTTGGAGGGTCCACCTAAAAATAAAACCTTGTTTCAGCATAGTTTTTTTTCCTCCAACAAGGGATTTTGATGGCCAGACCCTCATTTGCTGTAAGCTGGACAGATCACTGACTCCATGGACATCCCCACACAGCACCCTGCACTGTGGCAGGGGAAAACCTGTGACACACCAAGGTGACAATTCACACCCAAATCCTGCTATTCTTTGGAATGGGCAGATTTTGTGGGATACAAGTCCCAAACTCTCCCCAGTACAACTGAAACAGTGGCACTGGATCAAGCTTGTGGAGTTTAGGGTCAGACAACTTGATTCAGAAGGTGCAACCAGCACTAATTACCACTTTGTGATAAAACTGAAATGAGGATGAACAAATGCAAAACACTGACCTGGAAGATTTCTCTCTTTCCAGGATGATCCTACATTTTTTCTTGTTCTCTTACTAGGTTTTATGCTTCCCTTTCCCAGCACATTCTGGAGTCAAGTCTTGTGCAAATGTGCCACACACAGGGGCTTTTTCCATCACAGTAAAGGAAAAGCCACAGATGCTACAAAAATTCCCATTGCTGTGGGTTTGAACCTGCCCAGCCCCAGCAGTGGATACAGGAATTTCTCTCTTGTGGCAGAGTTTGGCAGTGGGAATTTCCCTTTTCTTCTCTTACCTTGTTGCTGGTGTGGCAGGTCCCAGCAGTGGCCTCCCTGTTCCCACACAGACGGGTGGGGATGGGGTGGGCTGGGAAGGGGAGCTGAGGAATTTTGGTTTGGCTCTCCTTGCACAGCAAGGCAGCCAGGAGGGGAATGTGCTGCAGCCAAGCACAATGCCAACATGGATTGCTGCTTTTGGAGAGGAGGAAACCCAGCAGCCACAACCAAAGCACTGCTTTGCTCTTGGGACAACTCAACTGTGTGCTGCCCCTGAGCCCAACAGAACTAGGACAGTATTTCACTGAACTGGGAAATGGGCTTTGGGATGTGTCTCAGAAATGAAATGCTCATTGTTTGGATGATTTGGAAAAATACCTTGTTTTTCTTTGGTTGACTGGTCTCTGGAAAAGTTTAGGATGGCATGCACATTGTGGTAAAAGGAAAATAAAAAAGAGAACAACAAGAAATTTGAATTAATTTGACATGCTGGGAGTAATGCTGGTGGGGGATAGTAGACATTACAAATGGAAAAAAGAAGGCAACACAGATAACTGTGTTTACTGCTAAAGAGATTCCTAGGACAAAAAGTGCTTGCAAACCTCAGTGCCCAGTGGCTACTGAGAAATGGGAAGGTGCTTATGAGAAAAGAGAAGAGGAATTGCCAAGAAATGTGAGAAGTTCACAGCCTTGCCTGGGTAGTTTCATTTTTGTGGGTTGGATGCTGCTGGTCTAATCAGGCCATCATTCAGTGGCCTTTGGAGCTGCTACTGTGATGCCTTGTGAAGGCTGACCTAGAACATAGACTAGAGGGAACTAAAGAATAAAGTAGGGATTTATTAAGAGGCCTCAATAGATCCACCTTGGGCAGCCTAACCCAAAATGGCCACAAAATGCACGACTGGGCACGGGGTCTCACACTTTGATCTGTTCTGGTCCATTTGCATAATTGGAGTTAATTGTCCAATTACAGCTTTAGCCCATGAATTCCCACCCTTCTTGTTTCCTCTCTTCAGTCCACATTGTTTGTGCTCTTGGGCCTGAGATCTGGATCA
Organism: Peucedramus taeniatus; assembly: GCA_013400575.1. Lineage (NCBI taxonomy): Eukaryota > Metazoa > Chordata > Aves > Passeriformes > Fringillidae > Peucedramus > Peucedramus taeniatus. Next base: position 393,165 of record WBNO01010565.1, read on the forward strand.
TTTGTCCTTGGGTCCCCAGCTAGAGAAGGAATTGTTTTGTCTCCCTGCTCTGTGCAGAGCTCACCATCCCCTTATATGAAGCCTAGACTTACACACTAAAGCAGCTCAGAATCTGAAAAATATAAAAGCTAAAACCTGAGGCATCAACTGGAGAAGCTGTTCTTCCATTCCCTCTTCCCCCAGACACCCATCCCTGCACACTCATACCCCAGCACAAGCATTCATGTGCCTCTACTACTCCAAGAAACTGATTTTTTAAAAAAGTATTCAAGTAATTGAGTTGATACTCAGCTGGATCCTGTGGTCCAACACATTGCACAGCCAGGCAGACACTGGTGCCAGACAGGAGTGGGTGAAAGAAGGGACTGGGTGCAGAGGAAGGGGAGAGGGCTGGAACAGCCCCTTTCAGCAGCAGCCAGATTTATGCCAGATTAAAGTGACCGTGCAACCACGACCTCTTTGAGTAGCCCCCTTAATTTCATTTTGGGCACGTGAAGAATCAGCTTTTACTCCTACTGAGTTAAGAGCAGCACAAACAGGCTTTTATCATCCAATCCTCTCGCATTTGCTGAACTTGTGATGTGCTGTGCCAGAATTTCTGGGACGATCTGTGGCAATTATAGGGAAACCCACCTAGGGACAATATCATTCCAGTGTAAGAAGGCTGGTATGTGTGCAGCTACTTTAGCAGCTCTGTCTGCTGTGAAAGCAAATGAACTCAAGAGCAGACAAGAACTGATATGTGAAGTCAGAGTATAAATCTGACTGCATAAATTAAAAGGACGGGAATGCAATGGATTTTGAATAGGTTCTTTCACATGACAGTGTTCTCCTGGAATCAGAGAGCAGACACTGTAGGAAAAAAAAGCTTTGCAGTGCTCTGAAATAAATATTAGTGTTTCTCTTAGCACAGAGGAGTTAAATGAAGTGGCAAATCAAAACATGCATGTGTATGCATATACATTAGTTACAGATAGAAAATGGGGGCTGCTGTGGAAAGGGGTTGATGTGGAACATTGATACAGAATATGGACAAATACAGAATATGGACAAAATATTGTCTGATACAGAATATACACAAAATATTGACTGTGTGTTGCAAGTTTTGTACTCTCCCTAAGGTATCTTCTCTCTGGGTTACAACTGGCAGATACAGGAAGGTCTGAGCCTCCAACAAGGAATTTCATCTTCCCTAAGCAATTCTCTGCACTGAGCTATGGAAAGAGTCATGAAATTGTGGGTCAGTGCTGCCCAGGATCAGCTGAAAGTCTGCAGTTCAAGGCCCAAGGGAAGAATTGAGCTCTTCAGCCAATATCATTGGAGAAATTACAGAAGCAGAATAAATCAGGATATGTTGAGATCCAAGGTCTCTTACAGGGTGTCCAAGAGAAGCATCATGTTATTTTGGGTCACTGCAATAACAGCACCAATTCCAATGCTGGTGATAGTAATTCCATGTCTGGTCCACAAGTGATTCATGGCTATTTATAAAACTCCTCTCCATACACAACCATGAAAGCAATCATGTCCCACAGTACTTGCAGTGAGCATTATTCTTTGCCATTTTCTTAAATATTTTATTAGAATTTGTATATTTTATCTGCAGGTTCAGTGAAATGATTTAGCTTTTCTAATAATCTGTTATAAGTCCTGGGTTTTATTTTGTAGGTGTTAATTTGACATTGTGCAACTGAATAATTTAGGCTTCAGTTGTCTTACATTAGTGTAATTTCAGAGGTAACTTCTTGGGTTTGTTTTTCACATTTACTAATTTCAGTGCATTCATGAAAATTCTGAGCTGTTTTTTTTTCAAAAATTGCATAGACAAAAATCACTAAAAAACGAGAAAAAAGTGGTTTTCTTGTTAAAACTGAATTAATGAAGCATGTTTTCACTGAAGTGGTACCTCTAATTCCCTATAAGCTCAATGTTTATTATTACACTGGGAAAAAAGGACATTTCTGGTACTAATAGGGTTTGATTACAGCTGTTTTTTGCCCAAGAAATCACATGTGAGGCATTACAATGTCCTCTGGAAAGCTGTCCTCTCCCAGCTGCCCAGTTCTTCTCTTACTTGCCTGATCCAGAGCCTGAGGTTGATTTTCAGTCCTTTGACTCAGACCCACTGTCCATGTCTCCTGATCTTCTGTGATACTGGAAATTATTCACCCTCCAACTCTTATGAAATTTCAGCTGCCCTTGGCTGCTCCAATGGTTGCCTTGTCAGGATGCTTATTTACCCTTCACCAAAACACCACAAGTTGTTTAAAACTGAAAACATTCCAGTGAAGAGTTTCATGCAAAACATTCAGACATTATAAGTGAAAAGAATGATTGAAAAGAAAAATACAAAACTCTGCTGCAGTTTGTGTGTCTCTGCCACCAGAAAAGGCTACAGCCTTCATTTAATTCAAAACCAAGTATGCAGTTTTCCTAAATAACCTCCCTGATCAGACCACCAAAGCACTTAGCATCTCTCTTTTGCTCACCAAACATTTTTATAATTTTCCATAAGAAATAGCCAGGCCAGATGCTAATAACCACTCTGAGAGGATGGGAGTACATCATGTCTCCAGACACCATAAAAATAAAATAAATCACTAGAGGAACAAAATTGTATATGGCTTGTTTTTTAAATTATAAGGAAATGATGAATAGAAGCATGCACCAAAGTAAGGAGGAAAAAGCTATTCTTGCCTAGACCTTGGAGTGCTGCTATTATCAGAAAAAATCATCAGTCTTTGGAAGAGCAGCCAAGAGGTTTAAGAGCACCAGCCACGGTCTTTAGAAACCCCTTCCCTGTAAGATCAGAATGTCAACATTAGGGACTGTGTCTATACCAAGAAATAACATGCACAAATTTAACAATGAGGGCAGTTCATCACTGTGGTATCTTATCTAGGGTTGAACAAGATTCCTGCTGCTTGCAGTCTTTAAATCAAGACTTGGTGCATGTCTGGGTGATGCACTGAGATGTAAAGCAGAGACAGGAGCCCCTTTTGGAAATCACTGAGCTCACAGAGCAACAGGAGTCCAGCAGGAAAAAGGCAGAGTAGTGCTGGTAGGGCAAATGATCCTGTGCTGAGTGTAGCTGGACTGATCTCTGTCCCCATCAGCTATTTAAAATTACCCTGTATATCTTTACTCTTCCCTGTGTAGATACTCAGGTGTGTATATCTACACCTCAGTGTAGATATAACATGGTTAACTTTCTGTACAAAGTATTAAAGCTCATATAGAATTTATGGAGAGATCCCTGGATGATGCTCATGGCCTGCCAGACAGCCCCTCTTGAAAGTGTGTGCAGGTAAAATAAACCCATTTTCAGTGATGAGCCCTTTAACAAATCACTCAACATTATGGATAAAAAATTCCTTCCTCTGGGATTGGCTGGCTCTGGCCCTCTCTGACCCCTTATTCTTGTCAGTGAGGTTCAGGCCACTTGGGGAGTCAAACACTGGGACCTGTTGGTTTGCAATGCTGTCAACCAGAAGCAGCTTAGAAACCAGTGAGCTGCACTAACACCAGTGTTTGGTGCTTTATTGCACTGCCACTCAAACCCAGAGCATCAACCTGAGGAGATTCTTTCTGCCTGTGTTCCCATCCCACACCTCAGAACAAACTCCTGTATCAATATCTGCTTCTGTTATTAAACTCTGGATATTCCCCCCAGCATTCTCAGCCTGTAATGCTTGTCCTTGGCTCCCCTCACAGACCTGCCTGGCAAACATTTCTGCCTCTGCTGAGAGGGGTTGAGCCCAAAATCGTGCCTTGCTGGCACAGCAGCCATGACTGAGTGGCAACATTTCAATCCCACTTTGTGCCTGGCCACCAGAAATCCAGGCACACACACACACACACACACACTGAAAGGCTGCCCGTGCATTACCACAGTGTCTTCTATAAGAAAACATGGATTTCTGCCACCAGACAGACACAGAATCTAGTAAGCTATTCCCTGCATTCTTCTATCCCCCTGGGCATCCTGTGTAAGGGAAGCCATTGATGCTTGCCATCAGATAGACACACAGGCTAGTAATAAAATACCCATGATTCACTGCATTTTTATTCCTTAGGGTGCCTCTGAAGAGGGAGCTACTGATTTCTTACTTATGTTTAAATGATTTGTGAAGGGGGGAAAAAAAATCTATTTTATAGCTTGTGCCTTTAGCCATAGGGGAAACTGTTTTCTGTGAGTTCTGGTTTGGTTGTTTTTTGTTGGTGGGTTGTTTTTTTTTTTTTTCCAGATAGCCTTTCTCTGGTTACTTATCTTTACTCTGGTTGTTTTATAGGAAGCTGAAGTTTTCCCTAATCTTGTAATTTTAATCAGTTAAAAGTGATCTATTGAGTGAAACATCAAACTGTCACAGTTTCTGGATTTACTCATTTCAGTATGAAATTTTCCAGCTTGAAGAACATGACCTTTAATGCCTCAGCATTCCTAACACCATAGCCCCTCTCTAGTACAAACAATTATATCCCTGAGGATTGTGAAAAAGGCAAAAAAGGTGAAGAGAAGTGGACATGCCAAGGAGTTTTCCCAAAGTCATACAGAAAATCAGGCAGAACCCAAAGTTCTCTGTGTTTGGGGTCACTGGACACGCTGCCTCTGAGCCCCTGCCCAGCACCTGGAGAGAGCAGGGCCCTGCACATGTGCAGGGGAAGAACAGCCAGGACCTCCTCGACCTGCCAGCCCCAGGGAAGGTCACAGTGGTCCTCCTTGCTCTTTGGGATGGGTTTGGACACTGTGGAGCCCAGCACAGCAACTGAAATAAAGACACAATAAAGCTCACATTTAGTGAGCAAGGGGAATCCTTATCCCCAAGACAGGCTGGAGCCACAGAATTTCCTAACTCTGCAGAAAGCAGAGCATCCCTTGGAGGTTGCAGGCAGGGTCCTTGCCACAGGGTGGATTTTGGTGAGTGGTGTGAACACAGCCCTTCCTCACCATTTCCTTTCCCTATTAGTCACACTTAGCCCTGCTCCACTTTCTGCCTCTGGAAGCCCAGCAGGAATTGCTGCCTCGGGTCAGGAAGAAGGCAAGCACAGCATTTTCTGCAGGCAAGGATCCACAGCTCCAAACCACCTAATAATAGGTCTCAGTTCCTCCTGACTTGGTAGTGTCTGCCTTGGAGAGGCCAAGGCTTGGAAGAGAAGGCATTGGCCAGGACAAAAGTGCATTGGCAAAGCTCTGTGGAGGCACTCATGTAAATCCTGCCCACACTGCCCTGGATTCCTCCAGTGCTTTCAGGAGGACTGGGTCTGAGAACCATTTTTAAAAAGCAAAGAATCAATAAGGGGATTTTTAAAAAATTAAGTAACTGCTTGGCCTGAAGCTTGTTGCTGCTCAAGGACTTCCCACACTGTGCTAGGTGAGAATTTTCTCTTTCAGAGTCCAACTCACACCCGAGCTCAGCCTCAGCCACATCTGCTTTTCCAGGGATGCTCCAATGCTTGCATGTGGCTGGTGAGCTCCAAAAGTTGGTTGGGCCAAACAAGCAGAGTTTAGGGCTGAGCTGGCTGGGAGAGATGCTGATCCTGTGTATTTCTCAGGGAAAGGTTGGTAAGAGAGTCCTTCAGGACCCCATGCTGGGAAATAAAGCTGTTTCTTGCAAAGGAAAGTCCTTCTGAACATCAGCAATGTGTGGCAGCTTGCAGTCCAGCAAGGGGAATGCCTCCACTTGGACCTGCACATGTGGAACTCCTTTTCCATTTCCTAATATTCACTGATGCCACTGCCTCTGCAAAGGTAAAGAGCAGCTCTAAAATCAGCATGCACAGCCTAATGTGTGAGGAAGGAGCTTATGGGAACTCAAGGCTTGTTCATGCATTTTCCCCTCACCTGCACAGGCAACAAACATCCAGACTCCAGTTCTGCTAGTCTGTCTTAAATCCTCTTATTTGACTAAATTAATCCAGAGACTAACTTATAAACCACCTGTGTTGTCCTAACCTTTTCTTTTTGTCTAGAAAGCAAGATTTTGTGTTTATTCCTGTGTCTCAGGAGGATGACTTGAATCTCCATCTGAGTTATTTGCACACAGAAAGATCTCAGAGGTCCTGCTTTAGGATTCAGACATACAAGCAGACACAATAACTTACTTATTAGGCTTCCTGGTGAAGGTGAAGATACAAACTTGTGGAAGAAGACATTCCCTAGATGAGCTGGAAAATAGCAAATATTTTCTATCTAATATTTTCTACCAGAAATATTTCTTCCATAACAAAATATTGCTTGCCCTTGAGCATTACTGCCAACAGTTTACTATCATTTAGTGGCAACAGCCTTGATTGCAGGAGGTGTAATCCATTTGTCCTTATGGAAACTGGACATTACAATAAGCAAACTTCTGGAGATGACCTGCAAATTATTAACTCAAGGTAAAGATCTAGAATCATCCAAGAGACACAGAGACTGCCTGAAGCAAAGGTAAAGAAGGAGCTGCTCTGGAAGGAGCAGCTAAACACCTCATTAACTGAGCTTCATGCCTTCAGTCTGAGTGACTGAATATTTCCAACACAATTGAAGCTGTGGTTCTCAGAATTAATGTTATTTTTAATAAAAGGAGGCGTTAAGTTGCCTTCTTTGGTGAGCAGTGAGGAATGTTTCTAACTTCCCTACCAGACATGGCTGTGTTTGGGTGATATTTGTCAGGCACTTGGAGAAGAAATGTGCTATATAAAATTAAAGATTATGCCAAACCTCAGTGTTGGATTAATATGTCTGTGTGAATTTAGAGGATGAAAAGTCACCTTCCATTTGATGGAAATGTGTCAAATTCCACGTTAGTGTAAACTGATGCAGACAGTTATAAAGAAGTCATTCCAGTTGTACTGACAAAGAATCTGACCTTGGTCCCTTTGCTTGAAATGAAGAAATCAGAATCCTGGCAGGTCCTGCCAGAAGTTTGTATGAAAACTGATGTCTAGATCCTGGCTTTGCTTTTTGGGCCTTTTTAAAATGCATAGTGATGGTTTATGGCTATATAAGCAGCAAATGCTAGTAAAGAAGTTTTAAATCAGCAGAAAAGATGCTTTATAAATTACAGAATTTTGAGAGTTGTTTTTTCAGACATTTTGTGGATTCACCTGAAATTGCAGAGCAAGAGTAAGTTTCTGTTCAGAACTAAGGAATGAATTTTGAGTCCTCCCAAACTTTTTATGTGCCTGCAATGTGGTAAATGGTACTTTGTGAAAACTCTGTGCTGGTGCATGAAATTAGGGTGGTGCAGCCCCATCCAACAGCATTGACTCCTTTGACTCAAAGCACTACAGCAGCAGCAATATCCCAGCCAGATCCCCACTGCTCCAGAGGACACAGCCACAGACTACAGCAAACAGATCTGCAGGACCACTTTCAAAGCAGTTTCAGTGTCTCACTGGGAGATTTTTGCTGGCTAAATTTGCAAAATTCAGAGCATACATTAGGTCTGTGACTCCAGTTAATGAGTCCTTTGTTTTATTAGCTGAATTGGTAAGGAGGGTGATTTTCTAATACATCTTTCCCAGCAGAGTAAAATATCTACTAGTGAAAACAGCCATAGGCTATCCATTATTTTTATATTACCCATGTAAGCTGCTCCTTACAAATAATGAACACTCATAACTAAATGCTGCTCAGAAGAATAAATGACTAACCAGATTTTATCAGTACACAAGCTAAATTCAATGATTTATGAAGAAATCTTGGTCCCGTCTAATGGAATTTTCCCAAAATAAATTCATGTAAACAACTTGCCACAAAGAGGCAGTCAGTGCTGGTTGGTATGTGTAAACAGCTTTAACAGTTGAGAATATAATCTCCTTGACTGCTGGGCAGTCTGGGGAGATTCATGCAGAGTCTCCGTTCAGAAAACCACCTTTGGCTCTGCTCCTCCTGACATCATAATGCCACTCGTTTCATTAGCTTTTAGTAGATGTTAATATCATCACAGATGGGTAGAATCATTTTGCTTTTCAAAGCCAACACATGAATTTTTACAGTGCTCACCAGAATGCTGGGATGAGAGTCACAGGTAGAACGAGTGGGAGGAGGTAAAAGAGCCCGAAATGAACAAAATCCAACTCCTGGATAAATGTATCACAGTGTATTCAGTTCCAGCAGTGGATTTTCCAACACCTTTTTACACGTTCCTAGAATCCATCTGAAAGTACAGTGGGGTCGTATTAACGTGCCACAGTCATTCTTAACATGTTTCCAGGGTAACTCTTATTTACATGGTCTGTAACTGCAAAGTGAAGTCAAATATCTAATAAATTATCTCTCTGATGTTAATTAGGCCTGTTAGGAGGTGCCACTGAGAGCAATGTGTGTAAACTGATCTCTGTGAGTGGCTCTAGCCCATTTGGGCTGCTTCCCAAACAACCTAGACTAGAGTTCTAAAGCAAACCAAGCCCTTTTCAGTTTGCATCATTATCAGAAATATTTCCTTCTCTGCCTTAATTCATCCTCAAGAGTAACACAGCACAGTCAGCAGCAGTTCTAGGAGAATAAGGGCAAGTGGGCAGGCTGGCTGAGCACCAAAACTGCAAAGACAGTTCTCTTTTTCTAATGGCTATTCATAAATACAGCATATTAACAGTTTCATGGGCATGGGAGCTAAGGACAGCATGTTCTACTGCTCAGTGGAAGAAGAAATCCTGCACTATACTCTCAGATTTTACAGGCACTAATAAGTACCTTTTTCAGATTTGTAGAACTTTCAAGGCTTTTCACAGTTAATATTTCTATATTAGCCTAATTTTCCAATCTGCCTGCTGGGCAGATGAAGACTGATGCTTTTTAAAAGGGACTAGTGATTTTGCATGCCTGTTCTGGGGTGCCTAACTTGAGCCAGCCCTGAGAACAGCCTGATAGTTTGAGGATTTCCAAAAATCAGTTCCTTTGAGGTGTCTCAGCCTAACACCTCATCAGTCTCCCCTCAACTTTGGTCAGTGACAAAAACCAATCCCCAAATATTCCTTGCTGCTGAAGTCCCTGCAGCAGTTGGACAGGGTGCTTTCTTTCAGAGAAGATGTGAGATTTAATTTGCAGCCAAATGCTGCTATTCCTTGGCTGGTGATTATGAGCTCAGCCTGGAGCTGATCGAAGGGATTCCTAGGACTTTCATCATGTAGCTCTCAGTTCAGAGCAGTGTGAATGAGATCAGTATTTACTTCCACTGTCCCAGACATCTGCCTGATTACCTCTCTGTAAATTGTGAGCTATTTTTGACTATGCTTTCTTGACTCTCAAAACTTTTGTTTCCACTTTAGGTTAATTTGTTTAAAACAAAAGAAGTGTCTTGGGCCAGCTGAATTAAGGATATTATCCATCCAGGGTTTTTACATTAGAATGGCTTAATTTTGAAATAAGAACAGAATAGTTTAATTTAATCATTGGCAAAAAATAATACCAGTATCAGATAATAGAGACTTCCTAGGAAAGATATACCTGATGTCAGACAGCCTCCTAAGCAGGCTGGCAGCCAGTTCTAATGGAAAAACAGTCTGTGAAGAATTCCCAGCATATTATATTCCCAGGCTTTTTTGGAAGCTGTTTTCTGGCTAATCAAAAACCATAAACTATGTCTTCAGCAGATATAGAATAACATCCTTGCTGAAATACAGCAGCTCAAGATCTGGCCCCAGCATGCATTTAAGATGTTTAGCTACACTTGAAGCCCAATCTTTTTTTACCCACCTAGCTTTAATTAGGTGTGACAGCACTCCAAGTCAGGGTGTTCAGGGCAGCAGGAATGAAGTGGGATATCAAACCAGAGCAGAATGATGGTGATTTACAATGACTTTGCAGAAATTGATCTCTCATGAATAAGGCAACAGGGAAGTCACATGTCTGTGCCTTTTCCACATCCATGTGCATGAACCTGCTGGCCAGCTCCCATCCTATGGGTCCCAGAACTGCTGATGGGGTGGGGTCATGCAGCCCTCAGCTGCATGGTGTGTGGGGAATCCATGGGATCAGTGCAGACAGGTTTAAAGCATTCCACACAAACATGGGTTAATCTACAGAATAAGTTAATGAGGCATGAGCTGTGAGTGGTATTTATGCAGCATCTGGGCTATGGAGCTAAAACTGTGGTAGCTTGGCCCCCTTCTCAGAATACTCTTTTCCTACTCTCCTCTTCATAAAACATGACTTGAGGTCACCCAGATGAAGGCACTGAGTGCTGTTGAGAGCTGCTAGGGATGTGCAGTAGCTGAGTGCACCAATACAAGCATTTCAAGTCTCTGATGGCCGAGTTGCCAATCTTAATAAAATCCTGAAAGACAAAATCTATAACTAATTTAATGCATAAGATACACACAGAAATAGCACCAGTCAGTAAATCCCATGGGATGCTGATTCAACAAGTAATGGATTTTCAGTGTTGGGCAGCACTTGGGTCACTGCATTCCTGCAGGATATTTTCCTGCTTTGCTTCTGCTTTCACTCACTCTGTCAATCTAGGCAAATTGTTTAATCTCCTTACACCTTATTCTGGTAATCTGTAAAGGAGCCATTCTGAAGCTTAATTACTACATGTGAGCACACAAGAACTTCAAACAAAGAGTGACATGGAAACACAAAGTATTGTTGCCTGTTCCTTTGAAACGTTGGGGCTCTTCATTATCCATCAAGCAGGTCCAATTCTCCTTTTAATTACTTCCACCCTATATCACTACAAGTCTCCAAAGTAATTATTTACCTTGTTTTAATAGAACAGCTTCAGGTTGAGGTATCCTCATTTCAGAACCAAGTAAAGATCTTTTGAGGATAGTTCAATTTTAGCTTAAACACACAGGGTGTTTCCTCGGCTGGGTATTCCACACACCCACCCCTTTTCCCTTCCTCCCCAGATATTTGCTCTGCTCCCTTTTTCATCCAGATTATTGCAGCACTTCCTACAGTATATATCACATAGTCTGAGTTTATACCACTTGCAAAAGATCAGTAATATTTCTCACATCTGGAAGTGGTCAGTGACAGGGATACAATTCTCAGCAAAGCATAAACTTAAACTTTGCATAGTATGGTTTATATCAGATAGTCTAAAAGTTTGAAGTAAGTTCCAATATTCATCTGTAAATTGGATCCTTGCAATCTGCATTTCATGGTGGGAGAGATCTTCATGATGATTAACACCTCTCTGGGGCAAGTTGAGATTTTTGCATTTTCTACTCAACCACCATTCAGATGTGCCTGGCATTTGGGTCCCCAGCTGCCCAAGATCTTTTGACATCTCCAGAGTAAGCACGAATGACACCTCCACATCCTTCACTGCAGTCAGCTTGAAAACCTGACAGTCCTTGGCCACCACTGTCCCTTGCCACAGTGCACAAATAATTTCACAGTGAAAGCACTTCTCTCTAGAACATAAATGCATTTATTCTTGCTCTTTCCATCACAACTTGGCCTGCAGCTGAGTAGAGTCATGAGCAGCAATACAGAACTCTCTTAGGAGAAATCCTCCTGTGCATCCTCCCTAGCAGCCACTCCTGTCTCAGGAGCCCCACTGGCTGCTGAACAGGCTGCAGAACTCACCCTGTGGCTGTTAGTTTGGAACAAGCTGACAGCTCCATGCAGCTCACTGCTTGGTGTGTTAGCCTGATTATGTTTGACATGTGAGGTCAACAAGATCATTGGAAATGTCCCATTGCTGATCTTCTGAGGATCCTCAGAGTTCTCTCTGACAGCTGCTAAAGTGCCTGCCACAGATGCCATAACCAAACAGGAAAGAAATGCCTTCCCAAAAGGTGGTTCCTGTGACTGCTACTTTGTGTAATTGTTCCTTACTCATGCACATGAACTGTCTTGTTTGTCTAATTATTGGGATAGCATTAAAAACTATCAATAGCTCCAAACTTACAAACCTTGACTCTTTCTGAGCTAGTGAGATCACAGATGCTGTGTTTTAGTTGGAAATACACTAACAACACTGAAGAGGGGGGGAAAGGGTCTAAAAAGGGATGATTAATAGGAAATGGAAGAATTTATTGTGATACCCATGCTATTGTATTAAAGAAATTTAGGTCAAATCCTAAGACACCGAAGATGGTTAAATTTCATTTCAACCCAGCTAATAGAGAAACCACCAGGGCCTCCAGAATAATGAGGCTATTTTGAAAGTTTGAAAGTGTAGCAGAGAACTCATGTGGATTTCTTCCCCTTTTTATATTCTTTTTTTTTGTTCCACCTGCCTCCAGATATTTAAGTCCTCACAGAGTGCTGGGCCACATTATCAAGCTTTTCCCCATAAGTACAAAGCTTTTTGGAAATGAAAGCTGAGGTTTTTATGCATCCATGTGAGATAAGACTTGGGGCTCTAAGAAATGCACCAAATATTGCCAGACTTCCAATAACACCACAAGATATCCCAGCACTGTATTGATTTCAGCTGAGTGATGGTGACCATATCACTCTCTACAACTCCCTGAAAGGTGACTGTAGTTGGGTGAGGGTCAGTCTCTTTCTCCAGGCAGCACTGACAGAACCAGAGGACACAGTCTCAAGCTGTGTCAAGGGAAATATAGGTTGGATATTAGGAAAAAGTTTTTCACAGAAAGAGTGATAAAGTTCTGGAATGGCTGCCCAGGGAGGTGGTGGAGTCACCATCCCTGGGTGTGTTTAACAAAGCCTGGATGTGGCACTGGGTGCCAGGGTTTAGTTGAGGTGTTGGGGCATGGGTTGGACTCGATGATCTTGAAGGGCTCTTCCAACCTTGTGATTCTGTGATTCTGTGATTTACACCAGGCCAGACAGTGGTCCCTGCTTTGTCTGTGAAGCTGTAAATTTGGTTCTGCTCTGCTGGCCAGCCCCTGCTCACAGCTGCTCTGTACGAATGTGCTCACAGCTGGAGTGACACTCACACTCCTGATGTCCTCAGGCCCTCGCTGCCCACCCGAGCCTTGGGCATCCCACCCGTGCCAGCTCTGTCCCACAGCCCGGGCTCCCAGGGCAAGGCTGCAGTGTAGCACAGACACTGCAGCCCTGGGGATGACCGGGACTCCTCCGTGCCCGCCCTCAGCCGGGCTCTGGGGGCTCCGCGCAGCAGGGGCTGCCGTGGGCCTCACACAGGCGCTCCTCGGAGCGCAGCCTGGCTCATCCCCGCACGGCACACAGGGACAAGCCAGAGGGCTGGCACCTACAGGGTACAAGCCAGAGAATTGTCACCCACAAGGTTCAGAAGCCACCGAGGCCAGGCGGCTCCCGCTGCCCACAGAGTGTCGCTGTTACCCAAACTTTGGAGCCGGTCACGCACCTTCCGTCACAGCGCGGTGCGGATGGGAGCACAGAAACCTGTCCCTTTAAACACGAGGAAAAAAATAAAAATCAATCTGGTATCATCTTTTTCTCGCTCCTTTAAAACGCTCAACTTCTCCCCGTCCTCCCCTCCTCTTTTCTCCTGGGAATCAGGATTCCTAAACTCTGCTTGGAAGCAAAGTTCAGATTTTTTGGCAGTGCAAAGGGACTCAAATGAGAGCTAAATTAAACCTTTTCAAAACCTCCCAAGCCAGCCGAGTAGCAGACAAGAGGCACATTCCAGGACCGTGTGGGAGATCTGAGCGTGGAGGCAGACAGCAAAGGCAAAGGTGATGCTTTTGCAGGGATGCCAACCCGTCTGTGCTGGCCCCGGCGCCGCCGAAGCAGGGCCAGGGCTACTGTCCCCACAGAAATAAAAACCCCTCCCAGATATTCTCCTGGCCAGGCAAAACATTTGTTGTTAATTCCAAAAAGGACAGTCAGCAGTGGAGCACCACGCTGGGATGATGGTGAGGATTTACAGAAGTTCAGCACAGAGGGGGTGAGTGGAGGCAGGAGTGGCTCTGGGCAAGGCTTCAGTCTGGCTTTGGGGGTGACAAGGCCACAAAGGAGAAGCCAGGAGAATGAAGTACCCCTTATCCTCCTCAGATTTTCTGTTCATGTCTGCTACACAGTGAACAGAAGGCAATGGGAAGGTTTCCTGCTGGCTTTACTGACAGCGACCTTGGCTCACCATTCCTTTCCTTGTCCTTCTGAAGCAGCTTTGAAAGAGAAGCACATCCAGTAGAACAGGGATGGGCAGAGGAAACTGTAAAATTCCCCTTCTAGCACCATGCTGACCTCCTGCTAGGAATGCTTGGAAAACTTCAGTTTTGAGGAATTCTGCATTTTGTCACAATTTCATAACTGTAGGACATTTCTTTAGAAATACTAGAAAGTACTGACTTTTTCAAGCTTTAAACCAAGATTTTCCCCAAGATAAGGGAAAGAAGCTTATTGAAACAGTTTTTTTACCTCCATCATTTTGTATAAACTCTTTAAGTTTTTTTTTGAACAGCAAAATGGAAACATTTAATCCAAGAAAGATCTGGTTTCATTGTGCATGGGCCACAGACACTTAACATGAGGAACATCTGGGTGTACCAAAGGAGCTGGTCTGAGTAGTTTCCATTTTCTAGGTATTTTTCTGTGAACACTGAGGGAAAATCACCATTACTGGTCTCAAAAACAGGCCAGACAAGCATCTGATTAGAAGGGATTTAGGTGGAGTTCATTTTGTTTAGAGCAAGCAGAGGGACTGAACCAGACTCTTTAGGTCTATGATTCTATGGCAACACCACAATCTCTGCAAAACTGTATGGTTTGTTCCCAGAACCATAAATCTAGCCTGGCATCACTGGAAACTCAGTGTTGGAAAGCTCAGTTTAATTTCAGATTTATTGCAGTAATCAAAACTGAACAAAATCAGCCCAGGACCAAGCCTCCTACCTGAACCTGTGACTTGTGGAATGAAAGTTGCTTGAATTTTCTGGTACTTACAAATTCCTGCTGGATCAGAAATGTCACAATCATTTTATGTCTTGGCTTTCAGTAGAATTGCAATCAGAGTGGTTGCCCCAGACAAACAAAATAAACCCCTGTGTCTCAGTCTGTTGGTGGCTGAAGAAGGCATAGTGCACTATATTAATTAAAAAAATATATATAATATCCTCATGCAAACGAAAAATTGCAATGTCAGGCAGTGACTGAGGCATCCCTTCTGTCTACATTAATTCCTACTCTATGGTTCATTGTTTCCCTGGGTGGTCCCTACCAAAGTCAGGGAGGGGAAAACCAGATGGAATAGAATGATTGACCCCCAGTCCTATGGAACTGCTGTCCATTGTTTGTAAGGCTAATGTTCTGTTGAGTAGCAGACCCTTGAATGAATAAAAATGGGTTTACTTATTTTGCCCAAATTCACTGATCTGATGCAATTGACATCATAATCAAGTCCACAAACCATCACTGAAATTTTTACTGTTGGAGCACCCAAACACTCAAAAGACACTGGATCCCAAATCAGCAGGTCCCAACTAAAGAGCTCCAGAACACTGCCTTGTCAAAACTGACACATCACTGTTTTGTCATAAGGCCACTTAAATTTTTAAATTACATTTTAAAATCTAGATGTTTGAATTTCACTGCACTTAGAGCAGATGACTGAACCATTTGCTGTAAAATATATCCAAAGAGTTTATACCTCTCACTGAAAAACTACTGGCCAACCTCTTAGCAAGATAAGAATCTAATTATATACTTTTAAAGTGACATTTAGAGGCCTCAGTACTTTTCATATTTGATCTCAGATCTTAGAACTGGCATCTGTTTCTCCTTTTAGTTAAGAAATGGAAAGACTATTTACATATTCTTAGGAGTATATTTCCAATTAAATCTTTTTCAGAACTGCACTCTCAACATTTCATATTAGATTTCTTGGCAGACAACTATCTTTTTCTTTAAGAGATTTATTTATTCAGTTGGATAGTTTTTTTCATCCTTTGCCTGGGCACTGGAGTCTTCAGCCTCACCATCCTATAATTAGAAAAATGACCCTACTTAGAAGTTTTACAGCTCTGCTCCAAAACATCATCTTCCCTGTCCATTTATTTATCCACCTTTTTACTGGTGTGGCTTCATCTAGTGACTGCCTTTCTCCTGCAATCTGCAGCAGAGTAAATTTAAATGGGCGTTTAGAAACTTGTTATCAAAGACCAACATCCAAACCAAGAAATCAGCTCTTTGAATGATAACAAAATAGTTCTATATTCAGTGAGAAGAGGCGAGGTGGGGAAGACAAGAGAAACACAGGGAAAATACAGACTCTTGTATTTTATATAAGATTTTATAAACAATTCCTTCTGTCCCAAGTGTAAAAATTGTTCCTATCACAAACCATAGGTAGAAGTCCCTATTATAGTTCCCCTAATGGGTTTGTATACATTTGCTATTTAGTTTACATTTGCTATTTAGTTTTCAGGTAATGAAGTTGTCTGCCCAGGAGTCTCAGCAGAGACTAAATAACCAGAAATCAACTCCCCAGCATTTCAACCCTGCCCCAGGGCAGAGGAGCAGAGCCACGTCCTCGCCCTCTCCGGGTATCTGACAATGGATGTCTTTTGCAACGTGCCTGGAAAGTCACCAAATCTGGGCTCCTTTGGACTGGGGTGGGAAGCAGATTCCAGAATATTTCCAGTGCCTCATAAAAGATACCCTACCAGCACCCTCTGTGTCATGGAGCAGGGTGTGTCCTCCCCCCAGCACTGCTGTGACAACTGCAGGGCTCACTGGACACGTCCCTAGTGGCACCACTGTGAATCCCATTGACCTCCCAGTTATTCTTCTGCTCCCCACTGCAATTCAGTTTACCAGAAATAGATATTCAGGATTTAGTATCCAAATACAAGAATAATAAATAGAAGGAGCTTTGGCCTGTTAGATCTAAATGGTGTTTCCTTACTTGTTATAATAAAAGATTAAACCTAAGCCTAGTATGAGTAAACCTTAACTGGTATCTAGTGAAGTTATCTAAGGAACACACAAGTGACACCATCTGCACTTTCTGATAGAGAAATAGGTGGGCTGCAAGATTCTTCAGAAGCATTTTGTGGGCCCAGGATCAGGTGTGCATCCTACATAGCTGTACCCCCACGGGGGCCACCAGAGCTGCAGAGAAACCTCTCCAAGGCTGCACCAGGGGCACAGGAGTCAGTTTTGTCACCTGTTCCTGGTATGCAACTCATAGCTTGACCATCTCATCTGCATTTTACTCAGCTTTTGCTCTATATTGTTCTCTTTAGGAACCTCTCTCTGCTCAGAGTTCAATAAAACAACCATTTTAGTCCTAAATTAGGCAAAGTGGCTACTTCCAGCCACTCCCCAGCTCCCTCTCCATGCAAGCAAGGCAATCTTTGGGGTGATCAAGGACAATCCAGACCAAAGACATTAACTTAAGCAAGATAATTTTCTGTAAAAACCAGATGAAGGCCTTATAAACAAAATATTCCTTTGCTCCAGTTTGTAATTTGTTTTGAATAATCTGTGATCTGTGTGAAGGACTTGGAAACTATTGTGTGATAAAGCACATTGATGGGCTGCCTAGAGGCAGGAAGCCTGGAAATTGAGAACTATGAGCCACCAGTGCTGTAACTCCTCTTTCTTCCATCAGTGTCAGTCCAGAACAACTCCATGGCCTTCAGGGCAATTTCTTCTGCATGAAGAGCCAGATGAGACTCTGGTCTCCAGCATAAGATGGAAAGATGGAGGTTGTAATTCCATCCAGGGGATGGGGTGTGGTTTGCAGACATCAATAAGCCACAGCACATCCCCTCTTGTGGTTCCTGATGTCATGGAATGACTCAATAGAATTACAGCCTTATGTCGAGCTGGGTGTATATTATTCTACTGAAATTAAAGCTTTTGAAATAGGAGCTTATTGTTTTTAATAACTTCAGTTATGTAATTCCTTTCTCATGTTAGTGCTTCAATAAACATTTCTTATGTTAAATTTTACTCCAGATCCATCCTTGCCAGTTTTAGGCTCAGAACTGATATATTGGAATAATCCTCTTCGTTTTAAGTCCCACAGACACTGTGCTGTTCACATGATGTCATTCTGTGTGTATTCCTTCATTTACTACTGTGAGTCATTATTATCATAGCTAATAGAAAGAGGATTATGTCTTTATTAAATCAAAGGCATGGCATTTTGTTGGTTGTGCTTTGCCTCCTTAATTTTTAACCCTTTAAATTACATGTGTCAGGGTTTTTCACCACTGGCTGTTGTTGGTGCTTCTGCTAGAAAGCCACCACAAAGAGCTCAGGGAAATAAGGACTGTTAATTCCTCACTAGAGATCTCACAGGAGTACCATGACAGAGGAAGCCAGAACCAAAACAGTGTGAGAGTCTTTGAGAGCCTGGATATTGGCTTCTCACCTTTTTAAATGAATAAATTAAAATGTCACCTTTTTTAATTAATAGAAGAAAATTTATCTCTACCCCAACATCAGTGCTTATAATCACAGGTGTGATTATAATATATTGCAAGGACAGTAGCAGCAGCCATGAGGTGTTTATATAAATTTAGGGATCAACATTGTGAGAAAAGGCCTGTAGGAAACAGGGCTACCTTCCTGAGAAGATGAAGAAATGCAGCTTTATAGTTTAGAAAGTCAAATATTTCTCATAATATTTTCTGAGGAATTGCTCTCATGCAATACAAGTTTCCTCAGAGGCTACAGAGCTGTGAAGAATTAAAAGATCAGCTAGAGAAATTAATGTCTGCATTTACTACACAAACTATTCAGAAACCAGCATTTCTTCTAATAGGAAATATCAGCATTTAGAATTTGTTTTCATTCTCAATTGAAATTTCAGTTTTCCCCCACAACCCAGCATTTCTAAGAATTTCCAAGTTTCAGAAGTAGCTAAACCTTTTTATTACAATCATGTAGAAACAATGAAATCTACTAATGCAACTTTATGGTATTAAATACCTATCTTTGTAAGCTTAGTATAAAAATGAAAATCTAGACATCAATTTAAATTATGGAGAAAAACCAAAATATTTTGTAAAATTCCTCTCAAAAAGCCAAGATGCTTCTTTTTAACTTTCCCATGGAAAATTTTCCCAAAACTGATGCCCTCCTTGGAGAAACACTTCAATTTTAGCTAAACTGCATTTATCAACAGAAAACTGCTCTGTCAAAAAGAATTTCAAAGAGCTCTTTTTAATATAAACAGTGATCACTGCTGCAATAGAAACAAAAGCTGCCCATCTGCATTTTGACAAGAAGAATGATACCAGAAACAGCCCCTAAACCTGTGATATCTCTTTGCAGCAAAGTCTCCACGAGGGGCTGGTAAGGAAAGCCTTGAAGAGCCTGTCATCAGTCCTGGCTTTCTCTGCTTTCAAGTAGAAGATGCCAAGCCAGCCACCACCTCAGAGGAAACAGCAGCTGCAGGTAGAGTGTACAAGACTGAATGAAATCTTCCTGGCACGTTTCCTCCTCTTATCTCCCCTGTCACCCATTATCAGACAGCAGATTATAGTAAAGAACACAAGGCTGAAACACAATTATCCATGGACATGTTGGAGGACTCACAAATCTGCTAATGTTACTAACGAGCCAAGTCCCCCACTGCAGAACCTATCAGCACTCCAGACAGAGGCTTAACTGTTAATGAAACCTAAATCTCAGCTCCAGAGATAAATTTCAAGCTTCTTGTGGCTTAACCCTGGAAGCCAATACATCACAGAAACTTTTAAGAATTACCTGAAGAACAAGCAGTGTTGGTAAGTCACCATAATGAAATCTTAGCTGATTTCATATCTGAGGGCTCTAAGCCTCAAGACATTGTCATTGAAATTACATCTTGTGTTTTTGTTGCTGCTTGTCACAATTCACCATTAAAATACTGCAAGAATGGGATCTAGGACTAGGGTATCAATGCCTTTAACAAGAAGGAATATTCTTCTGGATTCACAATCCTAACACAGCAGCCAGGGTTAATCTGGTGCTGAGAAAGTCAACAGCTTTACAGACATGGGTCCTTCATACAGCACCACTTATGTAAGCAGAGGCACAGAAATCCATTGCAAAGTTATGCTATTATAGTATTCTTTACTGTTAATGACACTATTTGGAAAGAGATGCTTATCTTGGATTAAGAATGCCCTTTTCCTTCAAATAAATATGTCCCATTTTCAGAGGAGCATAAGCTAAATGGGGAAAGAGTGGGGGAAATAAGGAATTTTTATTCCAAAGTAATTATCCAGGCATAGATCTGAAATGGGATAACTACAGTGGTACAGACAAGCTTTAAGACAAGCACAGACAAGATTTATGAAACACCTTGGACACAGGCCACAAAATACCTTGAGGATTAGGCTCCAGACCTTGAACTTGACTTAATATTCTTGGAAAGGACAATTTGGAATTCTCAGTGTAGCAGCTACTGAGGAAGTATATTAGAGACAGTGCAGTCACAAACAAAATCTCTGTCCTTCAGCACTCCAGATGTACAATAGGGATACTCAGTGGGGATAAAACACATTGTACATCTCACCACATGTTATAAAACTTTTTGTCAATAGTTCCTATTTAGAATTGAAATATATAAAGATTAATAAGAAACTGCGTATTACAGAACCACTTACAAAGAGAGCTTGATGGAAATATGACAGTAAAATAAAAGATGCTTTGTTTTCATTGACAAATCAACTGCACTGCACTGAAAGGAAATCATACAATCACCACACTTGTGTTTACCAATCATGAGGAGCTCTTTTCCCCAATCTCCTTATTTTATATACAAATGTAAAGATTTGTATGGATGACTACGAAATGTACTAAAACACAATCTTCCACTGACCCAAGCTGCTCCCACTAGAGGGGAGAGAAGAGCAGTTGCTTTGGCTAAATGCATGAAACATAACAAAATCAAAACCACAGTCAGGAGAGTAACATACAATTCTAAATGGAACTTGAAAACTTGAGAAGTCATTTAAGGGAACCACATTAAATGCTAAATGTTTAATGGGACCCATGTGTCTCAGGCAGAGAAAGAGAGTGAGAGAAATGTAACAGAGGAAATCAAGGAGACAATATGTCTGTGCGACTTGTTCTAATTAGGGGCACAGTGCTGGTGAGGATCATTCATTATAATTTAGTTAAATCTTTAGCATGGCAAAGGCACCTCTGTAGAGTGGTATAAAACCAAAGACCCCCAGTCATAAAGCGAGTTAAGGCCCATAGAAGAGAAGTTAATTTCAGTCATTTGTGACTGCTAAAGGCAGCACATCCCAGGAATACCAGCCCTTCTTTCCTGCTGCAGCGCCGTGCTCCAGCTCGCAGATGTCTGCAAATTTGGCATGTGGGGGGTGGTACTGGGAGGGCACTGGCGCGTTGTCTCCAACTTGTCTGTCGCTGAACTGAGCGGATCTGTTTCTTTTAGCAGGGGTGGGAAAGGAGTTCAAAGAAAGAATCAAAACAATCCATCCATCCAAGCTTTGGAATATCTGAACTGAGCCCAAATATCATCAAGCACTTCCCAATCTCTGCTTTGAAACAGGAGAACGGACGATGATTTGCAGCAGTTTGAGATGATTTACACACACACAGCATGTGTAACACTGCAGTGTTATTTTAAAACTTACAAAGCATCACAAGAGCGAGTGGGGGTCAGGTTCAGGTTTGTGACACCAGCTTGGCTTGTTGCACACCAGAACAGCAGAACCAGCTTCAGCTGTGTTTCCCCACAGCAAACCAGGGACAGAGGGGACCTAATTCAAATTGCATTTGCTATTGTGTATTTTAGGAGTAATTCTATTTAAATGTGGGTCAGATTCTTAGCTGGTGTAAAGCAGCTGAGCTGCCTGCATTCCAGTGCAGATAAACTAATTCACACCAGCTGAAGGCTGGGCCAGTGGAATTACATTGCTGTAAATCCAGCGTCAGATCAGAACGGTGTTAACCTGTGTTAGCACTGGTGGAACTGAGAACAGAATTTAACCCACAACATTTTGACACCATTCCAAATATTCGTAAAACCCATAATAATTTTAAGTGTAAATGTGCCAAATTCACCCTGGTGTCATTCAGAGTCCAAAAAAACTACACCCTAGGGATAAATTTGGCTCTGCATATTTAATCTGAGTACACGGCATCATCCCAGCAAGGAAAGCAAACGAGCAATAAACATAAGTTTGCTGTTAAATGTTGTCTCCTTGCTCCTCAGCTTCCTAGTATGTTTTGTTTTTGGAGCTTATTTAAACGAGCAGTTTATGGTTTGATCAAGTCCTAAACAGGAAACCTAAAGGGTTTGTAAAATGTTGAGTGCTCTAATTACAACTGACCTAAAAAACCCCTGCATTGTGGCAATCTTCATTTCTATTCTACCTGCTGCTCCTGTGACAGGATTGTTTCCTAGTGGTTAACACAGACATCAGGGAGTCAGGATTCTTGAGGTCTAACTCTCAGCTTTGCCATGGACTTGTTGTGTGGGCTTGGGGGAATTATTTAAGTTCTCTGTGCTTGAGTTCACTTATATGGTGTGGGACAATTAATGATCACCAAAGGGCTCTGGGTTCCTCAGATGGAAACAGAAGGAGTAGTGTTCAGAAGTATGACAGGAATGCCCTCCCCTTTTCTATGTGATATTACAGTAACACACTAATCAAATTACACCATAAAATAGCCATAATAAACATTACAGTACCATAAAAATAACAATACTAGTACTAAGACATAAAGATAATAATACAGAGTTATTTATAAAGCTGCTCATTACCACGTTGCCAGGCACCTCATACACAAATCAGAGTGCATCTCCAACCAAAATTGCTTTGGATACTAGTGGAAGTCCACTGAATTCCAGAGAGACCATACCCAGGCCATTCCAATCGATGTGGCACTGCTCAAATTTCAGGGAATTTTAGCAGTTTTCACTAGAGAAAGTCCTGGCCACTTACACAACTTCTTTTTTGACCTCAGCAATAATAAATTATGATAAAGCATGCTGAAAAAAAAAAGGGAAATTGAAAGCCTAGCTGAATTGGCTGTTCCTGATTTCAGAGCTCCAACTCTTACAGAACTTCTGAAGCAATATTTTGGGGAAGTGCTCCTCATTGCCCTCTCCCTCCAATACACTGAACATCATTTTCCTTCCATTTGTGTTGGTGTGAGACGGCAAGACTCATTTTCTTAGGGATTGAAGAATTCATCTGTCAAAGAATGGGAACAATCCAGGCTGCCAATTCCCAATTTAGGTTTTTTCCCAGTTCCTCCCAGTATGGAGGTTTCCAGCTCAAGCTGGCAGCCCCTGCCCAGGACAAGGAGCACAGGACAAGGTCACCGTGCCAGAGGGGGAACTGAGTGCACAGTAACAGCACTGAAGAGCCTGGCCTCATGTTGCATCTGCCAGTGACTTAATACAGGCTCTTGAACAAGGCACAGCACAGGCTATTTTAAACCAGCTCTGTCTCTGTGTGCCTTTGAAAGAGGGATTATGAGGACTAATGTTCGTGGAGTATTTCAGTGATGGGCAGCAGTACATGATGTGTGACTTTCCACTAACAGCCACCAACTCACCACTTCACATTGCTGTGACTCCAGGTGCCTGTGTTCCCTCAGTTTCAGGCAGAAACCCTGTGCTTCTTGGTTAATTATGTTAATTTTTAACAATTAATGAAAGGAATGGCATGGGCTTTTCCAGGAATTGTTACATAATGTATAGGATATATATTACACTGCCTAAACACCAGTCTCAGGTTCATTACAGGTGCATCTAGACCAAGATGTTCACCTGCTGAGTTGCAAAATAAAAAAATTTGAACTAGAAATTACTGAATTTGAACTGACTTGATAATAAAAGTGATTTGAGTACAATAAAATCTCACAAACCTCTCACATGAGGGGCAAAGTAGGTGGCACCAACATGAACTCTGTGATTCAAAACAGCATAAGCACCAGGGACTAGGAGAAGTCAATTTATCTGGCTACTCCTTAACAGAGTAGAGGAAGGACATAAAAACTGAATTACTGAAAGCTTCCTTTTCCACATGAAGGGAATATCCATTAAAAAAAGTTTTAATTTGGTTCAACCGGTAGCAGATCACAGTTTCAAGAAGTGAGTTTAATTTTTAGCCTTCCTGTCAGGCTAGCAGCTTCTATGTGTCTGCAAATCTCCCACTGATATAGATTTAATTTTGAATATTCTAACTGCCTATGTTTCAGACAGAGGAGGAAAAGAACAAGATTAGCATCAGTTGATCACTCTTTTTATCTCTCCACTATGAAGAAAAAAAGAATTGTGCAGTAAAAGAGCACTTGCCCAGCTTCCATGTGTTTGAAACAGCTGGGCTGGCTGCTCCACAAGGAATATGGGGCTGTGACCTCTCCAGCACTGCCCTTGTCCTGCCTGAGCAATTCAAGCATTCCCCAGGCAGCACCAGCCTCAGCCAAGCACCCACAAAAGGGTGGCCCTGGTGACAAGGTCGAGTTGAGGAGTCACATCAGGACCAGCTCTGGTGACAGTAACCAGGGCCAGGCACTGTCCTGACCATGGCAAAAATGAGTCCAAGACCAAGCAGAGGCAACAGTCTGCAAGGCAGGGCCACAGGGTGGGAGCCACAGCAGAGCTGCAAAGAGGCACCTCAACAGCTTTGACCAAACAAGAGCTCAGAGCCCAGAGCTGAGCTTAAACTGAGCTCCTGGACCCATGGACACAGTGTGGGAGGCCACAGGTGAAGGGCAGTTAAGGCCATTAGTGCCCACAGGGCCCTAAAACAAGGAATATCTGGCATTTTTTTGCTGTGGGAAGAAACAGAAATTAGAGATCAAAGAAAAACAAGGTTATTGTGTCGGGGGAAAAAAAGTATGTTTTTTTCCCCCTTAAAATTTAGAATATTTAGTGATGCTTTTCAACTCCACAGCAGCTAAGGAATAGCAAAAAGATATCTCAAGTTGTTCATAAAAAACCTCCTGGTATTAAAGTTGTAAGGACTCCATAACCAATTATTCTGAATTAAAAACAAATCGCTAACATCCCTGAAAATTGTATTTTAAAAACAATCTCTTTCTGAAGTGGGAAAGGAGAAGAATTGTACTGGCTCCTGTGATAAAAGGCATACTTTGGTCAGTGGCCTCTGAACTTGGTGTGGGGCTTCTTATGTAGCTCCTGCAAGACTGGGAATTGTCCTGAACTTACAGTTCAGTTCCTCAACCTGGTTCATCAAGAAACTGATTCAGAATATGAGAAGAACATCAAGGGAAGGAATAACAAGTCCTAAAAGAGAGAAATTTTGAATGAAGAAAATAAAGCTTCAATGTAAAACCATCAACACAGACAAGAGTCTGAAGAGTGAGAAGATCTGAACCACCCCGGAACAAATGTTGTATTTTGCAGTGTGCAAAAGAAGCCAAGTAACATTTTCCATCTTGGTTGCTCAGTGAGATACTCAGTCAATATACAAAGTGATTCAGCATCCCAAACATCTGAGAAGAGACACGTTAGTGGAAATCACTAAAAACAGGTCACTCCAGACTCTGCTGCCTCACCACAGTGGGAAACTCACTTGAGGTGTGGCCCCTGGGGATCCACGTGCACACTCAGAGCACAAGTGGGAGGTTATCTTGCCTCTTGCAGCCATGGAGAATACACAAACCCCCCAGCATGGCTGACTGAAGCTCCTGCCCAGCTAAATACCATTCCTTTTAGTAAGACCTTGCTCCCCCACAAGGCCAGGAAACGCTTTATAAGCATATATGAAAACTGAGGTATGAGAAAAACAGAACTGTAGAATGGCTTGAGTTGGAATGCTGTGATTTAACCATTTTTAGACATTATGAAAGTACCCAAACTGGAAACACAGGTTAGGCACTTCTGCTCATGGGTTCTAACCAAAGAAAGGCCAAGATGAGCCCTTCAGTCCCCTTTCAGCTACTGAATCTTTTATTTTGGACCATCAACCCTTGGGGCTGATGGTGTAATGCTGCACTATCACCACTCAGGAAGATTCAATGGTTCCAGTTTTCAATTCTGGATCTCAATTAGATTTCAAACCTGGGCCAAACACCAGTGTCCATGGGACAGCCACCACTGTTCCATCTCAAGACCCAAGATTTGCCTGGGCAGGCCAGAAGGAAGTGCCAGTTCTCTGATGAGCCACGGGGAGTGAAGGGCTGAGAGTCCCCAGGCCTCGCTCCAGCCCGCGGAGGACGCGCTGCGTGAGCCGGGGCTGCTCCATCCCTCTTTGTGTTCCCCATGGATTGGCTGATCCTCCTGCTGAAATCCAAGGGAGCCTGAAAGCATTTAACAGTCTCTCAAAGATATGTCATGCGATCTAACATTCTGAGCACAGAACTGGGAGCCAGGAACTTTTAATTGTGCCTGTAGGAATTGAAGCCAAATCACTTAACCTCTTTGCTTCTCGGCTTCTCATCCATAAAAAGAAAACTATGCTCATGCTGCTGGCTGGGGTTTTATGAGAGTTAATTCATAGACCTGTATGGAAAATGACTCCTCTTCTGCTGCAGAAATGCAAACTTTGCATTAAAAAAAAATTAAATATGAGCAATTTCAACAGAAACTAAGAGCAGACAGAAGTTTAAAATTTTGGCTGAATTCTTCTCGAGGGAAACACATTTCCTCAGCAAAAGCAGATCTCCATTGTGAAAAATATGTTTTTGGGGTATTTTTTGTTTTGGTTTAGTTTTTTTCTTTGTTGTGATGTTGTTGGAGTATTTTCTGTTTTGTTTTGGGTTTTTGTCTGTTTATTTGTTTGTTTAAATTCAATTTTCCACTGAAAAAACAGCTTTGGCAAAATACTGCTGGCCAGCTCTACCAACAGTGACACATATTCATATTTTCTTTCCAAGGTGCTGCTCTCGCCCTCGCCCAGCGATGCCCGCGGGCAGCCCTCGAGAGAAGCCCCGGAACGCGCGGGGCCGGTGCGGCGGGGCCGCTGTGCGAGCACCGGGACCCGGCCCGGGGCAGCGGCGGAG
>WBNO01010565.1:420065-450319 GCA_013400575.1 Peucedramus taeniatus
CAGCGCCTCGGGGCTGTCAGAGGGTTCCGCTGCCGCGGGGACACCGCGCGTTCCTCGCCCGCCCCGCGCCGGGGATGCGGTGGCAGCGGGTCCCGAGCGCTCCCGGCGCTCTCGCGGTGGCGATGCGGGCTCAGCGCCTCCTTCCCACCCCGCGAGCCCCGCTGAGGGAAGCGCAGCGCTTCGGTCACTGCTGATCTCACCGGAGGAATCGCTACGCTCCCGCTGGCTCCCGGCTGCTTCCGCACGCCTATCCCGTGAAGTTAACACGGAGAGAATTAGCCCGGAACCGGCGCAAGTGCCGGGATGACTGATGTACTGAGCCGCTGATGTGGATGAGGCATTCGCGATCCAGCGTCGAATTAGAAGATGCTTGGCTACTTGGGAAGAAAAGGAGCAAGATTTGTCTGGTCAAGAGAGAAAGTCTGCTTAGTTCCAGAGTGGTTTCTGCCATTCTTCATAGAGTAGCAAAGAAGACAAAGATTTTGTCAAAGTCTTCCCTAAGTATGGACAAGTGATTTTTAGCTTATAGTCAAGGGAAAAGAAAAACAAGCCCCAAACTACCTGATACTAAATGTGGTGTTTTAGATCCATATATTCACAAATACATATTCAAGTTCAGCGAAGCCAATCAGAGCATAGTGAGCTGTTACAAACTCGGCCGTGCAGGGAAAGGGCAAACTGGAGCCTGGGCTGTGCACTTCAGGCAAGCAGAGCCTGAGCCCCAGCTCAAGGGCCACAGACTTCACCTGGTGAGCCCCAGCTCAAGGGCCACAGACTTCACCTGGTGGCCATCCAGGGCCAGAGTCTCCCAGGAGCTGTAGCAGTGACGGGACTGTGTCTCTGCTGTGGCCCATGTTCTCTCCTGGTGCTGATCCATGAATTCAGTTCATGAGCAGCACTGATTTGTATGCTCCAGCACAGAGCATGGGACTGACTGTCCTCTGCCTGCTCAGGTGGCTCAAGGGTATCCCACCAAACTAAAGCCAACAACAACATCCATTCCCTCCCTCCCAAAGAAAGGCACTGTGAAACACAGATCCTGGAACAGACATGGCCAGACACATGCAAAATATACTCTACATGAAATAGGTGGAGTCATGTTCCACCAGCCCTGTTGGCCACCACTGGCAAAACCAGCCAGAAGATGATTGGAATGTGGATGTGGTGCACAAAACTGTGACATGTACACAGTGTGGTGACTGTCACTCCTCCTTGCCACTTCAGGAGCCTGGCACAAGGCAACTACCACTAAGGCTCATTTGAATAATTCCCACATACATTCCAGATGTTGACCACATGGCTTGTCTTTGTAAGGCTTCAAAATAAGGGGGGGAAAGGAAAAGGGTGAAGTGCTTTTTTTCCTTCAGTGTCCATATTTGTTTTCTACACAGATGTTTGTAGTTGTACAGAGGAAATAAGCATAAATCAGCACCCCCCTTTTTTTTTTAGTTCACTATATGATTCATATTTATGGAACATGCATGCAACTCGGTGGAGCTGACCTAAGTTGTTGGCTGTAGACCATTTGCTGTAGAACATATATACTGGTTTTAGGGACATGAAAATCTTAAAATAACCCCACTGATTAGAAGCACAAACTTCAGAATAACCCCAAATAACACACAAATAACCCCACTGATCAGAAGCACAAACTGTTCTGCTGGGCCCTTTTCACACAGTGGGGCCTGACCCCAGCAGCTTCTCTTTCTGCTCTCTGAGCAAGGTGTCTCTCCTTCCTGGGGTGGGATTGTATCTGGTTTTGGGGCACCAGGAGCAGCCCTGTGGGGCCAGGAGGCAGAGGTGGGATGGGCTGGACGCCCTCCCTGTGCACAGCCCCTGCTCCAGGAGGGGAGTCCAGGCTGGACGTGTTGCTGCAGGACTGCACAGCAAGTGCTCGAGGTGAGGTGGGTTTGGCTGGGTTTGGGTGGGTGAATGCCTGTTCTCCCAGGAGCTGGGACAGGTCTTTAGTGCTGCTGCCAAAGACTGGCTGTTAACAGAGTAAATAAGTTCAGCTCAAATAAAGATGAGCTATGGGCTCTCTTGTTTCAGAGTTTTTTTATTTTCCTGCCTAATTCAAGATTTTTGTAAACATGCAAGCCCAGATGAAAAGTTTAAGACTGTGGAGGGGAAATAATTTCCTTCAAGCCTGCAATTCTGCATCTTAACCTGGAGAGGGTGGAGTGGAATATGACAAGATCACTGAATGTCACCTCCCTATAAGTTCTGTCTCTTCAACATTTACAGTACAGGAATCCCCAAATGGTCTTCTCAGGAAGGCACAAATACCATTTGCTGTGTACCAGTCTTTCACAGTCCAGCAGTGTCACAGAAATGCTTTGGCCTCAGGAGAAGCAGCTTTCAGGGGAAATTCTTTTTCTCCATAGCAGTGACTGAGCTGGTGGAAGCTGACAGAAACAAGGGCAGGGACCCACCTAAGAACAACACTGGAGCCATTCTCTGGATTCCTCCTGAGGTTGGTAATGTGACTTTTATGCTGAGCTGTAGCTGCTGAGGGCAGAAAATGGATTAGGTAACTGTGCCATGAAGATGAAGGCTGCAGGCACCATTTCAGCCCCTCCACCATGGGCAAGGCAATGCCCACAGGGCTCACAGTCAATGGCTAGATTGCCACTCTCATTCTTTTAGGGATCCACAAGGTTCCAACACTAACAGCAAGCAGCCAACACTATGAGCAAGAGTACAGTATTTTTACTAAAAAAACATCTCTGCTTTGTTAAAAGTACAACGTGTTGTTGACCAAAGTGTAACAAGTTGTTGAACAGCCACAGAAGATTTTAAGCTCTCACCCCATTTCTCTCTGCTACTTAATTAATTTGCTTTGAAAGCAGAAAAGGTTAAGGAGATGCTACTGAGACTTGGATTGTGTGTCCTAAGCAGGCTTAGAAAAGCCAATGCCTGTGCTGCTAATGCTGCCCTTCAGTCCTGCTGAGCCCAGCAAATAAGCTACACCTCATCATCCTCACTGTGAGAGTCCTCTTTTGCATAACAACGTCAACCACAACTTCTCTCAAGATGTTTTACCATGGGGGAAACTACAAAATACAACCAAGACCACAACTTCTGTCAGCACATTAGGAAATAAAGGTCATAACGTTGGTGATTTTTAAAATACATGAATCATAGACTCAAGGTCTTTCCATGAATCACAACAGAAATGTGAAGAGTGGGGAAAAAAAAAAAAAAAGAGGTATATAAAAGAAGAGGTATATTTTTAATTACTGATGGTTTATATGATGAATAAGCTTTAGAAGGTCCCAATGTCTCAATCCAGAACCAACACCTAAAGGCAAAAGGGCTCAGAAAGATTTCCTGAGGTGCTCAGTGTGGTGTCTGGAGCAGTAGGACCAGGGGAAGGGGTTGTCAGGTTGTAGGTTGTAGGCCTTTCTTTCTCATTAGAGCTGTTCTCTCCCTTTTGCCATAGACAGAGATGCAGTCAGGCCTGGAAAACACAACAGTGTCAGCATTAGGCTGATACATGGGAACAAACCTCTGCTGATAAATGGATGGCACTGAACACAGGTCTTCATTCACTCATTGGGGGTTTCTGCCATAACTAACACTCAGCTGTACCTAAATTAACATAACCAAGCTCCTTAGCCTGGGTTTGAAGCATGTCTGACAAGAGTTTTAGGAAAATAAAAATGATTAAGCATCTTCCACCAAAAGTTTCAGGTATCCTTATTTCTCAGACGTGTCCTCTGCTAAAGGCTGACTTGTACTACTCACATTCCCCATCCAGACTCTGGGATCTGCACTGCTGTTACTCAATCCAGCACCAATCCCAGCTCAGATCCATGTTCATCATGTAGGGAATATTGTACCCTTAGGCACAACCTCCAACAAGGGGTTGAGTGTTAATAACACTCTTGAAGATAAACCCCAGGCTGTTGGTGACTCACAGACACACCTCTGAGTCACTACTCTCATTACTTTCTCTTGGGGGTAGAAAGTTACTGTTGGTTTACACCAGCAGCAAATTACATCTTCCTGCTATGCTGACCTTGCTGTTTTGGCTCCTGACTCTTTAAATAGAGCCAACATTCCTTCCTTGCTCTACCTACTGGAATAAGAAAGTTGATGAGTGAATCCTCTTCATCCCATCACACCCAGATCTGAAGCTGAAGGGTAAATTTTCTGAGTAGCCCAATTCACTGCAATGGAATTATCTGCTGAGTGATGCAATAGCCAGTCTGAGGCAGGTTGGCAAAACACAGTTTATAGTTTAAGAGAATGGAATGAGATGACAGGAAAAGTACTTCAGTGTTGCCAGATAGAATGAGGGCTTATCATA
The DNA here is from genome assembly GCA_013400575.1 of Peucedramus taeniatus. Classification (NCBI taxonomy): domain Eukaryota; kingdom Metazoa; phylum Chordata; class Aves; order Passeriformes; family Fringillidae; genus Peucedramus; species Peucedramus taeniatus. The sequence continues at coordinate 424,378 of WBNO01010565.1, forward strand.
GAAATAGTCCTAGGAAAAGTGGGGTTAAAACCCCCATTGAATCCTTTGGTTTGCAGTTCACACTGTCTATAGAAAGAATTATCAATCATTGCATCAATTGAAAATAAGTTTCTTGCTGTCATTCTCTCCTAAAACAGATGAAATCCAGAATAGCTCAAAATGACAGGAATCCTCACTAGATCTGAGATCAGATCTCCATCAGGTACCAGTCTCCTGGTACCTAGGATTTGGTCTTATTTAGCCAGGACTGAGAGCAAAAAGACATCTTTCTATGTCACAGAATATCACCACTTCAGCAGATGCCACTGAATCTATTTCATTCAAAGTAATGAAGTGAGATTGTTTATGTGAATGGTTTCAATGAGCTGAACCTGCAAGGTCCTGCTCACAGTTCAGGAAATGGCAGAATATAAATCTGTCCAAATTCACCAAGCTCCTACAAAATTCAATACTGGAACACAACAGCAACAGCAGCAACATCTTGTTCTTTTGGTGTAATGATTGCTGATGCTGGGATTTAGAAGGATTATGTCAATCTAGGAAAAAGTGGGGAATATTAATATACAAAATTGTTAAATGTCAAATCAAATCCTTTAATAACCTATGTGTCTGGTTGAGGATGGGAGTGCTTTCAAAACTAGCTACAAATATTCAAGAAATCCATTTGGCAAGTTCAAACAAATAGCCCAAATCAATTACACACACAGCATTCTTTAGGGGGCACATTTTCAGCATAGTCAGTGGAGAATTAAGCCCTCTGCTCCCATTATTGTTAATGGGATTGGCACACCCAATTCCTCATACACATGGTTGTGAGTTTAAAGCCAACAGATAAAATAAGACTTTGAAAGAATAAGAATATATTGTCTAGTCCTTCCTGTACAGTGTAACATCTGTGTTTGCTAAGAAATCTCAGTCCATAGGAGTAGAGCTCCCTGGCACAACACAGACTCAAAGCTGAAACTGGGATGGAAGAGGGCAGAAACCCTTCTTGACAGCTATGTGAGAGCTTCAGAGATAAATCCAGGTTAGGAATAAGAACTGTACTTTGTAGGAATGGCTAAATTGTAGCACTTACTCTCAAGACTTTCCCAAAGAACAAAAAAACTTTGTCTGAATTCTCATGCCCAAAAATCAGAGAAGAGGCCAAAAAGGTAAAAATTCCACAGTAATAATTAGTGTACAGCTACTGTATAAGCCCTAAATCTCTGAATCAGAGGGACCAGAAGCCAGTCAATTTATGCTCTAAGTAACTGTCCCAGTTGCCACCTTCTTCTCTATTTTGAAATGGGTGGAAGTAGCAGTTCCTTTCACTCCATTTTTCTCTGATTTTGATCCAAATGTCTTCCCAAATATCAGAATGTTGAACTAAAATTCAAAATCTATTTTGATAAACTGGTATTTTTCTGTGGGAAAATAACAGGACAGTTGCAGTTAGTGCTCATCATTGCCTATTTTTCAAAGCACCAGTGTCACACACTGAGTCAGGAACCCCTGACATCTTTCCACTGACTGTAGCTCACTCTGTGGTGTGCCCCTTTCTATGGGTTAAAAACACCTTAAGTGTAGATAGAGATCCTTATCACAGCAATGCTTGGGCAAAGTTAAGAACTGAACTCTCTAAATTTGGTTTTAAATAAACAGTTTTGGAATGCTTTCATCTGCCCCATTGCAATTACTTGTAAGAAGATGGATTAAATTCTCCTGACCAGAATCTGGTGATGTTCAGCAAGAAAGTCACCAACAAAGCCAACACAACTCTCTAATAGTTCCAGTTGCTGTGTGTTGGACAGCTGCAGTTCTTTGCAACAATAGCTGTGTTTTTGTCTTGAGTTTTTATCTGTAGGTGCAAAACTGCTCAAGGGATAAAAAGGAATTGTCTGTTTGTATCTAGAGGCTGGAGCCAGTTCACTTCAAAGTTAAGTGCTCTGCATGCAAAGGACTCCAGAAGTGCTCTGAACTTGGCGAAAGAGCCCTTCCAATTCCAACAACAAAGTTTTGCTCCTGATATTCTGGCTATGTCTCCTCTGCTGAGTTTTCATGGATTTAGTTTACAACTGAATTCAGCCTCTGAATCACACACCTGCTTAGTCCAGTGGACACTAAGAGAACATTGGAAAATGTAAGTGCTATTTCTAGCTTTAGAGTTTACTTGCTCTGTGCTGCTGTATTCCTTACTCCCTCCTCTTAGGTGTGGTCTTCAGCAAAGATTCTCATTTTTTTGAAGCCAGGTGGGTGACATTGCTCCTCATTTTCCCTGGTGTAAACCAGAAGCAGACAAAAAATGCTGTACGTAGACAGGAATTGCTGAAACAGCAATGACTCCTTTCTGATGTATGAAGTATCATACTAAACACATCCTCTGGAGCTCATAATGATGGAAGGGAAGGCTAAAACAAGGATATATTGGATATGGATCCAGAAGCACATCCAGAAATTACTTAAATTCCATATACCCCTATACTTTGTTTCTGATTCAGAATGTTTAAGAACAGGGTGTAAAACTGAGGACTGGTTCCACAGCTGGTGTAAATTGGCATAAATCCATTCACTTCAATCTAAAATGTGCTTCTAAAAGGTCACAATACCTGGAGAGTGTAAATAATTAGGTCTGCGGGTCAACAAAAGCTGCCGGCTTGAATTAGGTGTTGGGCCACTTGAGTTAAAGCCAAACATTGACTATTCATTGGAAAATGCTCTTCACAGTTACTGAGACATCAGTGCAGGTAAATATTTTGTCTGCAAAGTCCTATCTGATGGTCACTCTTTACACTTTCCCAAGGAACAAGTGTTAAATTCTTTTGTGAGGATCCTTCTTCGTTTACGAGGTTTTAGATTGGATTTACAGCAGTGAAAGCCAGGAGGAGGAGTGATGGAAATTTCTTTATGGAGCTCTGCAACAAGTGTAAGTCTCCAATTCACTGCAGACAGCATGATTTTAACCAAGAAAAAACCCATTCTATGATCAATCAAGATTTTATTTTATTTTATTTTATTTTATTTTATTTTATTTTATTTTATTTTAATTTTAAAAAAAAATTTAAAAATTTAATCAGAATTTTATATAATATATTCAACTGGCATTTTATTTGCCTAGTGGAACATTCTTCATAAGCAATTTCCATAATGACAGCCTTGCAGAACATGGTGTGAATAAATTAAAGGCAATATGAAATAAAGCTTCATCATAATTAGAGAGGTTATTTCAAGCAGTATATGAAAATCATTTATATAAGGTCCTAGAAATAAAAATCCTGTTTGGTATCCTGGGTTTATAAGGCTAAATTTTTGAAAGGGGAAAGCAAATGTGGGTGCAATGTACACATATTTATTTATTTATAAAATATGCAGTTATGGTGGCCACTCTGCTCCTTGCTGTAGATACCTACTTGGCCTAACATTAACTGTTTATGGTCAGGAAGACATTGCTGGATTTTCTACATCTAAGTAGCCACTACCCTATGAAATGGCCTAAAATCTGTGCTGACAATAATGCAGGAAGCACATCCCAGAGTGTACCAGGGGTCCAGTGGATCTTGCAATCCAAGAGCCTCTGCTCAGTTTTAGGAGTGTAGGTGCAGTCCCTATGTCAAATTCCATTATCACCCTGCAGAAGCTGATTCCATGTGCAACCTCCAGCTGTATCAGCATTGATTCTGGTGCCCAGGGAATACCAATTAATTATTCCAGTGTTATTGGATCAACTCCTGTTTTCTAAAAACTTCTCAGCAGCCATCCTTGGTCTCACCCCACAGTATTAACCAGCATCACTTTAAATCTCCACTGACTCTCATTAGTCTTACATTAGACTTTTCATTGGATTCTTCTGGACTGCCAGAACCCTCTCTGGGGGAAAAATTAAAACCACAAATAGCATTATCAGATGAGTTGTGTGAGGCTTGGCTAATTCTGGTCAAGCAGCACACGCATCATTTACACACTGCAGTTAATTACTCTTCATATAACTGTAGCCTCATTTCATTCTGTCCAGAGCCCTTTTTGCCTCCAGATGGTAATTCATATCTATTACAACATTACAGAGTGTTTGAAGAAATGATGTAGCAGACTCAGAATGATAATGTTTTTTTTTTTAGAAAACCAATAACCTCTTCTGACAGTTTGTAAATATTTATTTGCCTCTGTTTGCCTTCTTGTCCTAAAAAAAACTGTCCAAGCTTCATATCCACAGCAGTGAGAGATATATTTTTAAGTATAAAAGTTGAAAATTGTTATTTTAATGTCTTCATGCAAATCCCAAAGCCAAGGCATTATAAACACTAAGTATTAAGCAGGCTGGTAATACTGTTAATAGAAAGTACGTGGTGAAGAGAGGGTCTGTTCTATAAAAATGTAAAGAGAATATGATAAAGACTGTCAGAGTTAAAGTGTATTTGAAAGAAATGTTTAAAGCATTGGGACTAAATTCTTGTTACTGAAAGCATTGGGATTAATTCTTGTTACTGAAAATTTACATTTAACTCACAGCGCTACTTGGGATTATATCAGATGAAGGATGTGCTCACTGTCTAAAAATAGGAAGGGAAAGCCTGGAACAGCTGTCACAGGAAACTCTGCTTTCTAGAAGTGCTCTGTTGTGACAGTCATTGTAAAGATAAGATTCCTTTCCAGAGGAATAAAAGAGATTTCTGTGAGACTGCAAGTGTCAAAACACAAGTGATACTCAAGACTATGTTCTCAAAAATCCTGCTGAGTAAAGCTCAGACCTGTACCTTTCAGAGCTGGTATAACTTCATGTTTTCAGTATCAACAAGATTTGTGAAGATGCCAAAGTGTGAGCTCAGAATTGTATTGTAGCAGTGAAAATCAATGTGCATTTCAGGACTAGAAAGGATTCTCTGGGAAACCCACTGAGCATTGCAAGCTTTTGGAAATAGAGCCATTCCTATAGTTACTTCAGGTCATGTTGCCATAAATGCCTAGTACTTGCTTGAGTTGCTCTGAACACACAAAAAATAGAGAATTCTCAAGGAATAGCAGGTAAGGACTAACAAGGGAATTGTGTTTATTAACTGCCTTTCTCAGTTATGCCTCAATATGGACAGATTAGTGATATGCTGATTTCTGGTTTGTAATGACTTGATCTCAAGCCTTTGTCATTCTTACCTCCCCCATCCTACAGCTTCTGCTGCTTTTAGACCTTCACAGGCAAGAAATGACTTCAGCGTGTGCTTGACTTCAAAAAGATGACTCACCTCTTACAGAGAGCAAGTATTTACATCCTTGACATTATTAAGGTCCTGAAGTTTCAGCCCCTCTGCAAGGGACAGGGAATTTGGTCTCCTCTGTGCTTCCAAGCACAAAGCTCCCAGCCAGGTTCTCCTGTAGTTACCAGTGCCAGCACCATGGATGGCAGCAGCAGAAACTACAGGACCATGCCAGCCACTGATACTCCAGAGGGAAATTCTTCCTTGGTGGCACATGATGAAAAAGCCACATCACCCAACTATCACACAACTGGCCAGCCTCACTCTCCAGGGTAAAAGGGGTCCAGACTGAGATGCTCTGGCAGAGCCATGCAGGGAAGTTTGCACAATGCCTACCCCACTATTATTAATCATTCACTTTCATAAGCAGTAAATTTATCCATAAAATTTAATTAGAAAGAAATCTGTAAATGCATTTTAAAATATGGCATAAAATAGAAATGTCCATTAAAGGAGGGACATGGACACCCACTTGGTGCTTTACTGGGAGCCATGTAGGAGGGTTTCTTTGTTGTTGTTTTTGTTCTGCAGTAAGTTTTAAAATACAATAAAAAATAAGCATCAAGAAGCATTGTTTTGAAGGGGTGCATTATACACCCTCTGAAAGAGATCTCTGTCAGCTCAGTACCCAAAATTGCACATGCTGTTAGAAGATAAAATAGTACCACAACATAACTTTGTATCACTGGAGACCTCCCATACATTTATTTGCCTGCAAGGGAATACTCTGCATTGACTAAGCCTTTTTCCTTCTGTGCTAAACAATAATTACATTTCTAGAAGAATTCAGCCCCAAATATTAAGCATTCCTGCCAGTGATTCCAAAAGCAGAGGGAGCAGTTGTTAATCTATAAATACTGCTGCACTCAGCAGAGGTGAGCCCTGCAAGAGTCGCTCTGCATTGATGCCAACCCTCTGCAAATCACTGCTGGCAGAAAGGGAATAATTTGGGATTGTGTCAGGGGGTGTAAGGGAGTGCTGCTGTGACAAGGATGAAGCACGTCAAGAGACCTTTTTGGCCAACTTGCTGCCCACCCCCAAATCACTGAACTTTGTATTGCTTGTTTGTACTGCTCAAGACGTTTGCAAAATAAACTTTTTCATAGATGATTTATATGCAGAGAAGCTAAAAACAAACTGACCTTTCTCACCCATCAAATAGTCCAAGCTTGTTCTTGTATCCGATTGCCTACTTAAACCATCTGAGATTGCTCTTTGTAACGCATAGATCTGCTTTTGTGTGTGCCCCCTTGCAGGAGTTCTGGGAGGGAAAGCAAGGAGGGGGTTTTGCAAGATGTTAGTCCATTTAGCAGATGGAACTGCTGAGAAAAATCACCTATTTTTTCTGGAAAAACAATGTTACATAAGCACTTCTGTAACTTTTTCTGTTTCATAAGTAACCTGGCAAGTTGAGTAATTCACATTCTGGGTATCATTCTAAAGAAATATTTCTAATAATCCTCTCTGTGTACAAAGCAGTATTGCCTCATCCTGGTTTGGCATTTAATCTACAACTTACTATTTTCAGAAAGGCTATTTCCCAATTCAAATAAAAACAACAATCTCACACTTATATAGGGCCTTTCTTCCTATAATATTCCAAAGAGCTCTGCAGAATTAAAACAAAACAGATATGTTGGACACAGGGTGGCTTCATTCATCATGGAAATGTGGCCAGCCCTGGGGTGAAGTGTGTTCAGCAGCAGCAGCAGCCCAGAGCAACACCACAGAGCAGCTTCCAGCAGGGAGCATGCAGAGCCTGATTCTCTTCTATCTTATTGCAGTTACTGGGAGTTCTGTGCTCTTATTTGTGATTTACACATGTTAAGCATTCTAGGCTGTAGCTCAATAGGGAACAGAAGGAAAACTCAGCCACCTGCCCCCTTTGCCATCCTGAGATCCAGGGATGAGACTGTGTTAAAAAACTGTAAGAGGTGGAAGAGGGGGAGAGCAGCAGTGACTCAACTGGCTCTTAAAAAAAAGGATGGAACATAGATATCAGTGCCAGGAAAGTCCCATACAAAATAAAAATTCACCCAGCCTGCATCCTCTTTTTCAAACATCTGAAGGCCAGAGCTGGGAAAGGTCTACTGACCCCAGAGCCAATCCAAACCTGCACAGCCCCATCTTCAGCTGGATGGGAACTCTCTGGGACAGTCCTTGAAAGCTCCTTGTTATGGGAGCAGCGTGGGAGTGTTTGGGAGGCAGCCACCCCTGATGGTCACCACAGGTTTAGTGCAGCCTGCTGAGATTTCCCCTGAGCACCTGCAGATCCAGCTGGAGCACCAGGAATCCCAGCTCTGGAACAGCCCTTTGTAACCTGGAGTGAAGGTCCATTTTCTCTCCTGCCCTGCACACACACATTTACCAACTTGATATGAAATATTTTGTGAAGTTTTTTTTTTTTTTTCCAGGCTGTTTTTCTGCTGCCTCCAAGTGTCACAGCATAACTCAGTCAGGCTGTACCAGGATCCAGAGCTGGCCATATTATAATCTCATTTAAAGATACGAAGCAATAATTAGTGAACTCTGAATAACCATTCTGTATTATGATGTTTAATACTTGTCTTGGCTAATGCAAATACAGGGGAAAGGGTATAATCTTATTTATATGTATCAATGTACTGAATATATGTCTTTACAAAACCCACAGTACTTTTGCCTGCACAATTTAATCTGTGGCAGCAAAATTGCACATTAACTGCTTATAACAAGTTGTGCCTTGATTAAAAAAAAAAAAAAAAAGAAAGGAAGGGAAGCAAAGCACCAACCTTGTTAACCCTCTTACCAGCCTAATACTTAATTGAAAATCCCCTTGGTTGTAATGGATTTTTCTTTTTATACGTACTTTATACAGCACTGTATTAAAGTGGCTTTTTATAAACACAACACTTGAGGTTAATAGCTGTAGCCTGGGTTAGGGGGTTTTTGTACCCTAAATCTCTACCAAGACTGTTATATAAATGCTACTATTCTAAAAATAACCCCCCAAATAATCAGGGAAATGTTACATTATCACTCCCCATATCAGGCTCCTAATGATGGCAAACCAGGGCAGGCTATTCATGGGTGAAAAAATTATTTTTTACAAAAAGAATCCATCCTTACCTGCTCAGAACTACCTACCTGAGTATAGGAAATCTTTGAAGGGCATCTTTAAATACATGCTGGTTGCATCAACAGGTCTTAAAGGTTATACATTTGCAAAAATTCATTGACTAAATGGAATATATGCTATTTTACAGTAATGTCTGCACTATACTGTCTCCAACAAAGGAAGCAAAGAGAAATCAGTATTTTTTTTTCAGATTTTTAGGCCAGAAGATTATTAAAAATCTCATCTCTTTTAAACCACAGTCCAGGTGATTGAACTAGCAGTGTTTGTAGAAGCCTCAAGGATATTTTACTGTTTCTGATGTAGAAGTCCTGGTGTATCCTTCAAGAGAAGCTGGCTACCCACCCCCCTTCCCCCCCACCCCCATTTTATGGAAATTTGCTTGGGAACTGTTTTCTCAGGTACTTAGAGTAATTGTGATGGGAAAAAAAAGGTGTAATTTAGAGCTATAAAATCAAACATCATAAATTAGTGCACCTTGATCTGCATTTCATCACTTAAACAGAGTGTGTTTGCTCCAGGCTTTGACCTTCAGGAAGTGCAAAGGAACAGCCAGGGGCTCCTTTTCTCTTCTCCTGTGTGATCACTGTTGATCCAGAGGATCCCTCCCATGGAGCAGTGATGAGCTCTGGGCCCAGCAGGGTCTGTGCCACTCCTGTTTTCACTGTGAAAATGTTGCACTGCACTGCATCCTACAGGGCAAAGCCAAGGGTTTCTCTGCTCTTGGTACAGCTCTTCTGAGGTGTCTACCCAGACCAGGATTTACCCAGAAAAATTGGTAAATTTTTACAGCTCACTGTGCTGGATTTTTTGGGGTCACATGTTAGATTTTACTGGTTGGCAGCAAAGTTCTGTGTGGATACATAGGAACATACATTGTAATGTACCCCAAACTTTTGGACATAAATTCTGTTGCTTTCCTAGTTGGTTTTTAAAAAATGAAGGATATGATTTCAATCCTTACATATGATGTAGTCTTCAGCACTTCTGGACTGGCACCTCACTCAGAGCCCTTGTAAATAAAGACTGTTGCAGTACACAAGTTTGTCTGAGTTTTGGAGACTCTGAAGAGTTCTGGTTTGTGTTGTTGATCTCTGTCACAAGCTGCTGCATAACCTCTCTTCAGTTTGGTGAAGTGGATATTTCCACTCCAGAGTGGGATGTGGCTCAATGGGAAGAGCTTCTATTCTGGCCTTTCCTTGCTCTGTGACCTCTGACTAACAACAGGCTTTGGTATCTTAGTGAATCTTCTGCAAATGTCTAGAATTATGTCTGCTTTATAATAGTAACATGATCAGGAATTTGAAAAGTACTTCAACACCTCATACAACTTCAACTAAAGATTTTCAGAGCTTTTCCCTACTCTTTGCAACTTTATCACTCAGCATGCCACAAGTATTGAGAACACTGCATTCCATAGAGATAATTTAATTGTATCATTAGTGATCAACAGGCTCTCTGTGTTCAGTCCCACCAAAGACTCAAAGTCCCATGAGACTGTGCCCTTTATAAAAACACAGTTCCAGGCCTGACCATTTCAGATAAAAGAAGAGTTGCCCAAAGCAGCTTGTGGCAGAGATTAAAATTTACCTGGGCTTTCCCCAAAGCCCAGGATCCCATTTCTGATGGAAAAGCGTGTCCCTTCTCGTCAGTGCTGAGCCTGATAGCACAGGCACATCTGCACTGGGAGCTGACAGACCACAGCTGGTGATTTTCTCATTTTATGGGAAATAAGAAATATTTTCAGCGCTTGTGGATCTTTCCACAAGCTGAGATAGTCTATCTAGACAGCTTTTATTCTAGCAGAAAATACTCTAGGCATTTTCTTAATAATTTTAGCATTGCTCACTCATTTTTCTTTTTTCTCTCTTAAATTCCTCTCTGTCATAAGAATAAAAAAGAAAAATTCCATTTGAAATGGAACATTTTCCTTAATCCTATAAAGAAAGAGTATAATTGATTCAACTATAAAATTTATAGGCATGGAATCAATGCTTATTATAGTCAAAACATGCCAGGTCACTTCTTTGTGGCTGGTTTAAAGCTGTTCCGTTAAGTGTAATGTTAAATGAAAGTGCTTTAGTCTAAACATGAAAAGGTTAGATTGTGTTACATCTGCACAGCTCTGTGTGCCTGTTAGGATCTGATTTCAGGGTTTCATGCAGAAGACCTTCCATTGTTTCCTTTGTACCTTCTCTCTGGGGTAAAACCAATTTTTGACAGTCACAGTAGTAGCTGCTATAATGTAGATATTAATTTAATCTGGAGCTGCATCAGTCTTTAAATAGTTCAGACTTTGCCTTTATGTTTTTGGGGTCTGGAAAACACTGAGAAATTGAGTATGAACGGGGCTTAATCACGGCATTGATGGCAAATCTTTTCAGTCTTAATTTTTCTGTTCTCAGACGTCTACCTTCAGGGCTAATTGAAAAGATTCAAGTGCTATGCAGGCACAGTCACTCCTACAGCTCTGCTTTTCTGGCTATTAAACATTTCTACACACTTTGCAATTAAGCTACTAAACTTTTCAGCAGATGTTTTTTCTAAGGAGCAAAGTGTTTCTAACTTCTCTGTTGGCGCAGAGCGATGCCATCACCAAGATCTAATGGTGGAACATTTAGGGAGGGTATTTATTAGGGCTGGAGCCAGTCAAACTGACTGGAGAACCTCAGATTGAGCAGATTTCCCATTTTCTTACTACTTTGTGGTTCCATCTTCGTGGTGAGCCTGGTGTTGGTGCAGTACTTCTGAGACAAAACAGTGTTGAGACTGGGATTGCTTGGGGTGGCTGTGCCCTGATGCAGCAGCATCTTTAAATTTCTATGCCTGGGCCAAAGTTTGCCTTTGGCTGAACAGGTGTAATTCCTGTGGAACCAAGTGGGAATTCCAGAATTTTAAATAAAAACAGCTCTTGGCCCATTATCCACTTACATGCACTGCGCCCAGGGGCCAAGATACACAGCATTGACAAGTGATTGGGGGTTCCTCAAGAGCTTGAAGCTTTACTACAGAGGGCTCACACAAAGCTGAATTTCAGACAGCAGGGAGCACATGCCAGTTTCATTTGTCTGAATTTCGTCACTCAGAATAAAAGCCTTTAAAATCACCAGCCACTTTCCAAAAAACCACCCCCACGCCCCCACTCCCCCAGTTATAAATCCTGGCAGTGTAAAAGCCTAAATAAATACATACGTCAGCTGCCAGGATCCTGGATGGCAGTTTTCAAGGCATATATTGCCCCAGACTAGCCTGTAAATAATTTTTATTTTTATTCATGACTTTAAAACCACATCACTAGTGGGCTGGACTTGTGGTTCTTCATTTGCATAGTATATGCTTTGACCTAAACTGAGTTAAATGCAGAGGGAGAAGAAACGAAGGTCAAATTTCATTAACAAAATAAAGCAGCTCATGTGAAACTGACGTCTAGTGATGGAAAAATATGCAACTGAACTGAGCCTTTCACTGGTTATTTAACCAAAACAAGGTCTCTGTAATGACAAACATTCCCATCTTCAACTACATCACAGACACTAACAAAAATCTTGGCATCTTTCATTGTATGGGAATATGAGGCACAACTGGTGAGGACTTTTTCCTGCCATCCCCTTGCCAACTGTACATTCCATCTGACTGAGGATTGCTGATAATTTTTGGCACCTTTGTGGCTACAGAAGACTCTTCTGTACAGTATTTATTTATCCAGGACTTCTAGAATTTATTTTTAACAGGACTTTTAAAAATGCTGTAAACACAAAATATGCTAATTGTATTAACAAAAGGATTCCTACACCAGAAGTTTACTTTTTCTCCCCCAAGCACACTTTGAGGCCAAGCTCTTCAGTTGGTGTAAGTTGGTAGAGCTGCTCTCACTTTGGTGGACACCTTCCAAATTTAAAATGGTTGAGGATCTTTCCTAGTAAAGCCAAATGCTTATAAAAATCTGAATAAAAGGGAGTATTTAGACATATATTCTTTCCTTAGCAGTACTACCAGGAGCCTTTAACAGCCATGTCTCTGCAGCTACCCACGGGACCTCATTTGCCAAGAGACACAGACCCTGTCAGAGAGCACCAACACACTGAGGAGAGAAAAGAGGTCAAGAATATTATTCCCATTTTACAGAAGAAAAACTGAGGCAAAAAAGCATTAAGTGACTATTTTCTACCAAACTAGACACAACTGACTCCAGCAGAGCCCTGAGTCACCTCTATCAGGGCATGTGGACATACCCAAAGAGATTGTCAGAAACCTCTGACAAAGCTGAAACTGGCCTTCGGTGTCCCCATCCAGAGCACAGCTTGCTATTCCCTAAATGTCCTGGAAAATCTCAGAACTAGATTAGAAACTATTACTTTCACCACAAAAAATTCAATGACAACTTTTTGGTTTTCAGTGACAGAAAGTTGAAATGTTTTAGTTTTGAACAAAGTTCTTCCCCTCCGCTTTTGGGTACTGAAATCCAAAGAATTTTTACAAGCAAACCTGATTTTTTTCCTGGTTTTAACAGAAGGTTTTCTACCCAATCAAAGCCTCACAATTTTTTCAGAACCTGAACATTTTGAGATGCATTAGCAAAAGGAAAAAATAACCCAATTTTTTGACAAGACCGACTTGCTACCAAAAAAAACCACAGGACAAGGGGCAATTTTCTAGATTTGCTTCCTCTTCTTCTTCCTTATCTTTCAGGGATTCCCAAGCTGCTTTTGCTATTATTATAATGCCTGTGTGAAAATTCTGATGGTGCTTTAGAGCAAATAAGGCAGTAAATAGGCTGAGAACTGTGTTGTGCCTCTCTGAACGCTCCACTGGAACCCGGGACACAAACTGCTAACTTAGGAATCTAACTCATGTACCTGGCACAACTAAAGCTGGGCACTGCAGCTGCCTTTGGATTAAACCTCCTGTGCTTGGTTTTCTGGCTAAGTCAGCATTGCCCTGCCTTGAATTAAGAGTACCTGAACAGCCCCTGGCTGAAGCCAGGCACAGTAACTCCCTGAGCTCCAGCTCATGCCTCAGGGCTGAGCAGCACTGAGGATGGCACACAAGAAGCTGGGGTGCTCTGAAGCAGGGACAGCATTATTTGACAAAAAGAGGAAAAAAAAAAAAAGAACAAAAAAAGAAAGAGAAAAATTCTGCTTTAAAAGATTAAATTATTTTAAAATGTAAAATAAAATATCCATAAAGTAATGCAAAGAAGTTAAACATTCCCTTCAAGGGAATTTTTTTCTTTTTAAAATGATCTCTTTTTCTAATAAACTAGTAATTTATATAATCCATATAAAACCACTAACACTCTTTCTTCTATTTTTAAGTAACACTGGAGAGCTTTCCCAAGGCTTATTTTATTTTTCTGAGAAGGATTAAAAATTGTGATGGTCCAGATCCTTCCACACTTCTCTGTGCTGACAAGCACCACACTCCTGCCATAACCCCAGTGAGCAGCAGCTGGGGATGTGTTGTGTGGAATTTTCAGCACTCTACTGGCTGCAGTGGAGCAGTGCCAGGCTGACAGATTCACTGCTCTGAATGCAACACCATCAGATTTGGAGCTTGTTGAACAAGTCATAAATCAAGCGATCTTTATGTTTCTAGACAAACATTTCAAGGAAAACAAGGATAAAGGGTCTCTATATGGAGCTATTTGTTCTATCCAGCCTCTTATCCAGCTTAATATTTTTGTTGCTTCACAACGAGCATATTGTGACTTGCCTGGGCTGCACAGGAGGATGCTTTATCCTTTCAAAGTAACTCCAGGCTGTATTCCTGTTTTTCACCCAGAGGAGGACCATGGGAATAAACTATAGCTGAGCCACCATCCTTCCTTGGGCTCTCTCTGCTGGGGATGCTGCTCCAACCCAGACCTAAAACATGCAGAAAGGATATTTTACTCTTAAGTAAGTCACGGTGCTTTAGTTTTGGATCCAGTTTCATGCTAGACATGGCACAGTATCTCAGATGGCATTGCAGACACAGCCTGAGGGGACACACACTCCTCTCACCACTCAAAGGAGCATGGGGTGAAGTCTACTCAAAGAAAATCCTGCCTGCTCTCCCATACCTCCCCTCTACCCCCTGTTTCTCTCTCAAATAATTCAGATATTTTAGCCCTTCCAGACAAAAACTGGAGCCTTAAATTAAAATGTCATCTGTTAGTAAAGAAACTAAACTATGTTTTTCATTCCTGAGAAAGGACTCACTTATGCTTATAACTATAAGTTGCTAGTGATTAAGCAACTGGTATATTTTCACACTCATTAAAAGAAACATGGTGTGTTCGCCTTTCTAAGAAAAGGCATCTTGTTTGTAATACTGTAATACATTGGGAACACCTTCTAATTGGCTTCTAGTGCCCCTTGCCAAAATTCAGACACAAGTTTGTTTATTTACACAAGGAAAAAAATAAAACATTGTATAATTAGTCGAGTAATGGACTCCTAAATTCAGAAACTCAGAGGTATGCAAAACTGACAAACTTTTTAAGATTCCATTTTGGTTTATGAAATATCTCAATAGGTAGCTCAGACTGCATCATGGCTATTGTAGCAATGTGCTGCTCAATGTGGTGTTTGTGTTGAGATGGAAAACTTTGACATGTTTGATTTTTATGCAAGTCAATTAACCTGTTTTTTAAAACTGTAAGGGCATGCTTTGCAAATAAGATTACTTACTATAAATTATGAGAACATAGGGCTCCATTCAGACAAAAATGTTACACACCCCTTACACATGCATAAGTCTGCAGAATATAGTTCTGCACCCTGACAACTTATTCAGCTAGGGGTAGGAGCTTATTTTGGTCTATTCCACGGGGGCTTTCCTAAAAAGATATGAACAAAAGGGGATAGAGACTTAATTAGAATGTCTCTCTACACCCCACCTTCCTTTGCACCACCCAGGCAATTCCAACGAGCCAAAACCTCTCCTTATGTGGTGAGGGAAGAATTCCTTTTTTCAGTGAAGTCAGCCCAGAGCAGAATTAGCAATGGTATGTCCCCCTAACCACAGTACAGACAGACATTTGGCCATTCCCACCTGTGAGTTCTGCTCTCACACTCAGGCACGCTCTATTGACTGCTGGCCTGTCCATCTGTTCACACAACCTTCCTTGTGCTTGGCCCCAGATCAGCTGGGACCCTCCCTCCAGGGCTTCAGGGTGAAGCTGGCCTGGAAGAAATGACACTGAACACCAGAACTGACACACCACCAGCACAAATGAAGATGCCAGGGGCATTTCAGACAGCACAAATAATTTTCCTTTCGTGCAACAGACATTTGGTTAAGACTTCTTGCTTCCAAAAGGCAGATCCTTCTATGGGTACATGAGAAATGCAGGATGTCTGTTTGGCACTCAAAATCCAACCTAATGTGCTGCAGAGATGTACTTGGGGCTTGGACGCAATGGCAGTGCCAATACACACACAAAGCAAATCCAGAGACAAGTATGAGTCAGAGAAAGAAAAACTGTGGAATTTTGTCCAGGTCCTTTCCACTTTTACACATGCAGAGAAACTTTACCTAAGCAAACCATCCCACTGATTACATATGTGAGCAAGAATTGCTTGCATGAAGAAAGGTCACTGGATCTAGTCCCTGCTTTATGCATGTTGTGATATAAAGCCAATTCTTACAAAGTCCAAGACTTGTTAGGTTAAGGCACAAGAGACCACAACAGAGCATTTTGTCTTCCTTGCCAGTTTCAGTCTAGGTAATGAAGTAATTCTTATTTGAGCAGGACTTCAGATTGTTGGTTCTGATTTGAAGTCTGCAGCAGAGATAGTCTGTATTGCAGATTACTCATTTCTTGAGATGTCTTTTGCTTAGACAAAAAGGTTAAAATAAGGAGAGATGACTGAGAAGATTAAGGGACAAACTGCTTCCCTGGTCCCCTGGCCATATTCTGGACAACCTCTGCCACAGACTATTTGCCACCAGAACTAACTTTCAGATTGGAGCAACAAACTCATACTCATGGAAATAGTTACAGACGTGCAGAGAAACATCTGTGCACTGACACATTCAGAAAAGGCATTTCAGGCAAAAGACCTTCCAGGGTAAGATTCCCATCACTCTGTTCAGAATAAGGGAAGATGTCAGTGTGACCAGAAATCAGCCATGCCACTTTCTAGAACTGACCTGCCACGTGTGGAAAGACCCCTCCCATGGCTCAGGAGAACCAGTGTGGCTTGGTGTCCCCCAGCAGCCTCACAACACCCGGCTCAGCTGCTGCTCCTGGCAAGACACTGCTGTGGAAAGCCTGCAACAGAATCAGGGACTCATCACTACCACTATGGGTTGCTATGGACACCACTGAAGAAAAGCAAAATCATTTGAGAAGGAAATAAAAGACTCTTTTCCACCAACAGTGACAGACACTCCAATAGGTTAGTGATCCTGGTGGAATGCTAATCAACAGCTCATAGAAAGACTTGGAAGTTATGCAAGTTTTAATATTCCTAGTGGAGGAGTGTGGAAGGGAATTCATGTAACACTGGCCATGCACACACTTAGTACTCAAACACCACACATTAGTGCCACAGGTAAGTCAGATAATATTTCTGTCTTGCAAGTCTTTCCTCTCAAGATCTCAGCTCCAAGCCATAGCCACCTGAAGAGTCCATCTACACATTTCTACTGAGCCAAATATTGAAATGGAGATGGATTCCTTGCTGGCATAAAACCACCCAGCTCACCCGACATCAGCACAGCTATGCTGATTTACTGCAGCCATGGATCTGGCATCTGCTTTGAGCTCTGAGACAATCTAAATTTTCCATTCCTCACAGCTCTGGTGAATAATTTAAATATATGCTTTGAGCTCAAAAATAATACATTTTAAAAATTTTTGGTGAGCTCAAAAATAAGAAATATTGGCTCAGAATCACATGGAATGCTCTGTTCCATCTTCACCCCAGGTTTCCATCTTACTGAGTATAATTTTGATTGAAATGGGATTTCAGTTTATGCAGGCTAAAGAGGAATGGATTTTTGTAACAGAATTGAATAAGGACTTCTAAAATGAAAAAAACCACTAAGCTAAAAAAATCAACAGGTATTACCCCGACAAGATCAGAACAAAATATTTTATTAAAAAAATAGTTTATTGTTTTCAAATCAAAGTGGCCAGATTTTTCAGCTGATAGGATTCTATAAAATGTTACGTTGCCCATGAGTTACCATTTTTGCCCCAGAAAAACTGCTAAAATATTTTCCTCAGACTGTATCAGTAGAGAAATTTATTTACCCTAGTAAGACAATTTGCACAGGTAGGGCCAGGAGCATTTACTGTCTTATACAACCTGAACTATTTTGAGCAATTTACAGCAGAAACACTCATATGAATCCAAAATACTAAGAAGAGGGACAAGGGTTACAGAATAAACTACAGAATTGCTCAGTAAGGATGGAAGGCATACTTTGAAATAAATAACATATTTGACTCACACATTTCAAGTGGCACTGCACAAATGATGCTCAAGAGCATCTGAGGAAGGAGGAGATTTGGGGATGATTTGTAATGGGGCTATTTAATACTCACAGTAGAGCTACTCATGATTCAGATCTATCATTCAGTGCCACAGCAATTTTTAAAACATATTTTGTTTTCAATTGAAATTAGGGTGGTTGGACCATGCTGTCTGCATGGTGGACTGCATTAATCTCTATGTTCTCCCAGTTATGAACATTAAAGTCCATGTTTTGCTCTGTTTTTACAGAAAGTGAAAGAAATTCCACAAAGCTAAACTTGCAAGACAAAATGTGAAATTTCACAGAACACCTACTATTTGGTAAAAAAACATTGTAATCACAATATTAGGACAACCTTCAGGGAAAATATAACAGGCAAAGAGAAACTTCAGTGACAAATAATTACTGTACCAAAGACAGAAAGATTCTAGGCAATAAGAAATAGAAAAAGAGATCTCTGAAAATACTTCATATTTTTAAAAACAGAAGAAGATTTTTGATTGGCATATAATAACTGTATTGAAGTCAGTATGTTTATCCATCACATCTGCAGGGGCTGATGTGGAGCTGAAATGAAGGAGGGAAGGGACTCAACCACTCCTTCAGCATGTGACACCATCACCCATGCTGGTGGAAGGCAGGAGGAGGGAAAAAAGTGAAAAGAGGGTAATGCTGCCTTAGCTCTTCCTCCCCCATCCTCCCTTTGCCCCTATAAATCCACCCTGGCAGAATATATGGCTTAGAATCCAATTATTTTGCTTTAGGATTTCTCTTGTCTGTGAGAAACTCCAAGTCCACCTCTTTTTCTCATTACTTTAGAGTGAGAAGATTTGGAAATGGGGTTTTCTGCAGCTCCTAGGAATGTTATATACCTAAGTGCTCCATTTTAAAACATGTGCATCTATTACCTCTTTTGAAAACAAAACAAACCACCTTACCATAACCAATTACAAAATTCACCATATCAGATAGAATCTGGTACGTAGCAGTAAAGCAAAATCTGCTGTTTTTCACAGTGGGGATGTAATCATTGTCTCCTACTGAAAACAGTGAATTTCTGCATCCAAAAATTCAAACCAAAAGTTTTTCCTTTCATAGATGTCATCTTATTGAACAAGATGCCTAATCTCAGGCACCCAGGACCGAAAATGTTAACCTTAAAGTTTGTTGGCATCTCTGAGAAGCTGAGGAGTAAGAGGAACCTAGTCTGCCTAGTCTGAAAAGTTTCTTTCAGATTGCTTTAAATATTTCGTGGATGATTACAGTCTGAACATTTGACTACATGCCACTTCATTAGACTCACTCATTTTTTTCTTCTTACCATAGATGGGAAATTAACAGTGATCTCTGATATTTGATTTCCCATAAGATATGAGAGATATTCAGGGCAGTGTCTGGAAAAAAATTAGGATAATAAGGTGTATAAATCTCTGCTTCATTTGAAACAACGCATAAAAGCCAACCCCACATTAATTTTTTTGCTGAAAGAACTTCAATAAGTTTTAAAGTAAGTGTTTCATTTACTGCCACATGCCACACATACATGGCAAACAGTTTATACAAACCACAACACTCAGCTGTTCCTGGTTAGGTAGAACAGCCCTCCCCTGAACACCCAAGCTGCTCCCGGCTCCCTCGGGACTCTGGTACAGGGTGCTGAGGTTTCAGCTGCTCCAAGAGAGAACGACAGGCAGGGGGTGAGCAGTGAGTCCTCCTGAGGATGGGCTTCTGAAGCCTTGGCTGAGTTGTGCTCAAGGTTTTCTGTCTCAGAGCAGAATCATGTGCACTTCTGAAGACAGCTTAAGTACAGTGTAACTATTCCCAACCTGGTGGTCCAGCCTTAATGCCTTCTTCATGTAGTGCTCAGGGAGCTTTATTAGACTTCCCAGCTCACCAGAAACTCCACCGTGCACACACAAAACGGTGCTGGCTTTGTGTGGCCAGGTTTGGGCAGCTGGGGGGGCTACAGGGATGTCTTCAATGAAAAGCTTCCCCCCATGTCCCACAGACCAACTCCAGCCGGCTCCAAGGTGGACCAAGGCTGAGCCCATCAGCACAGACGGGAGAGCCTCTGCGCTGAGGTGTTTAGAAATGGAAACAAAAAATCCAGCTACTTCAGCCAGAGAGAGGAGTGAGAATATTGGAGAGAAATAACTCTGCATTCACCCAGGTCAGTGCAGAAGGAGGGGGACGAGGTGCTCCAGGCACCTCCAGGAGCAGAGGTTTCCCTGCAGGCCCTGGTGAAGACCATGGTGAGGAAGGCTGTCCCTGGGTCCCCCCAAGGAGCAGCATCCACCTGCAGCCCTGGAGGAGCCCACACCAAGCTTCCTATGGGAAGCCCATGCTGGAGCTGGCAGGACCTGTGACCCCATGGAGAGAGGAGCCCACCCTGGAGCAGGGAAGAGTGTGAGGAATTCTCTCGCTCTGCAGGGAGGAACAACAGAATGACACGTGATGATCTGACCCCAGCCCCCATTTCCAAGCCTCTGTGCTGCTGGTGGGGAGGAAGCACAGAAAATCAGGAGTGCATTTAAGCCTGGAAAGAAGGGAGGGGTGGAGGGGAGGTGTTTTAAGATTTGGTTTTGTTTCTCAGTACTCTGATTTGATTGGTAATAAATAAATTTCCCCAAGCTAAGTCTGTTTTGCCTGTTATGGTAATTGGTGGGGGATTTTCCCCTGCCTTTATTTTGACCCAAGAACCTCTTGTATTTTCTCCCCCTGTCCAGATGAGGAGTGATAGAGCAGCGCTGGTGGGCACCTGGAGTCCTGCCAGGGTGAGCCCCCCACAGACCCAGTAAATTGCGGGGTGAGAAGGGCTCTTCACACCCTCATGAAGCCAGGAGCAGATACAATGAGAGAGAGGAGAGATACCTGGGTGTTTCTAAGGCCAGGAGATGTAGCACTGAGACTTAATTTAGGCATTGGTTCTAACTGAGGCTTATTTACAAGAGCTTCAAGGTTCAGGTCAATGACCTCATTTATTGTGCAAGTATTACCTACAAAACAAAAATTTAACCACTTATTCCAAAAGGACATGATGAACTTGGAAGTCCATTCGATTTTAAAAGAGTATTTCAGCTCATCTCACCGGGCTATAAAATATCTCTAGTAATTTATGCAAGTTTACAGTAATATCTGTACAATATTATTCAACATTCTCTTGTTGTGTGAAAAATTGAATGCCCTTGGAGGAACAAATCCAGCAAAAGGCAAAATAAACCTGGCTAGATATGCAGTGTCTAAAAGTCCAAAGCAAACTAGGAGAGGGAGTGAGGGAAAATTATTTTCTGTCCATTTTTCACTCCCAGACAATATTATGAAGTGCCTGGAATACCAGAAGGTTCATTTTAAAACAGAGAACTGATGTTTACACTGGCCCTTATATAAATATGTATTGGTTTTATGTACTTCTTTTTCCTAATACTTCAAGTTAAACTCAGCTTATTTATTGTTGAGAAAGGTACTGGATATTTTTTTTTTATTGCACAGGTACAACACAGGAGCCTGGCAAGGATATTTTGAAATTGTTCAGAGAAATGTGTGCTCAGGGCTGTGTGATTGGGAATCCTATGGAAGGGTAACCTCTAACCTGAGCCCTGGAAAGTTGCACTGCTGTAAACAAGGTATTTGCACCAGTAGGTGTAAGATGCACTTATTGTGAAGTTATTTACACCACCCAGTGCAGGAGGCACTTCAATTAATACAGCAGTGCCTGACCCTTCTGTTTGCTCTGTCTTCCTCTGGACCACAGGTTTGCATCCAAGCCAGGTAGTAAGTTGCCAGGTGTAGGCCAAAAATAAAGGTATTACTATGCCAGAAAGAAAGTGCTATTAGGGTTGCATCAATACAAGAGGCTATACTGGTTACATTCTAATAATTTAATCCCTCCCCCACAAAACAAAAAATACCCAACAACAATGTACTCTTCACAATCACAATCACAATCACAATCACAAACTGCTAAGCTACTAACCACAAAGACAGATCAAACATCCTCATTCCTGTTTCATTTTGCAGTTTGGATTGAGAATCCCTGGAAGCATGACAGTTCTGGTGGTGGCTTTGTGATCTGGATCCTGCTTGGTAGGATCTATGCAGAGACCAACAACTCATTCTACAGAGCCCACTCTGCAGGCATCAGATGACTGTGGCTTTCAGTTACTACCTCTGGATCAGAGCCAGAAGCCTAGTGGTGAAAAGCTCTTTATACCATTACCAATCCCTCGAGCCACCCAGTCCTTCTCCATTGCATACAGGTTTTTAGTGTTGTGCCTTAAGATCTGTTCTGGTTCTGAGTAACGTTCTTTGTGATGGGAGCCTTGCCACTCCCCCTCTCATGAAGGAAAGAAAACAACGAGGAGGGAGTGTGAAACCTATTTTCAAACTCTGTTACGATTATCTGATGCAGAGGCTACTCTGGGATTCTCCACGGGAGAGCCCTGAGTGCTGGGTGATGTCTGTCCTGGGTGAAGAGCAGACTCCAGAGCAGTCAGTGCCAGGATCTGTGTGCCTTCAGTCAGTGCTGCTGCCTCCAGCTGGGCTCTGGGATGGGAGCAGCCACACACAGCCAGAGGCCCCCACAGGGATGGCTCATCTACAGGCTGACAGGGCCTCAGTGCACGCACAGGCTGGGCTGGCACTGAGTGCTGACTCAGAAGGATGCTCAAGGCACATGAGGTACCCCAGAGAGGGCAGAACTACAGCCAGTGAGCTCCCACAGCATCAGCTCTCAGCTGGTTTCCATCTAAGCCATCCACCAGCAGTCTGAGGCTAAATTGTGGCACCTCTGCACTCCTGTCCCGCGGCTCAGCAGGGAAAAGGGACTCACTGTGACGTTACACTCGTGCAGATTTCTCTGCAGTAGCTTTTCTCCCAGACTCTTCAAAAACACATCACACAGAGCAGCTGCTTTCCCCTCAGGGAACAGGCTGCAGGGGACTTAACAGTAATACACTGGTACCCAGGCTCCACGAAGAGGGCTGTAAGCTGCTGATCCTGCAATAACACCTCTGAGGATTTAGAGTCTTTAATGTTGATTGCTGAATATTTCTGTTCCCGTCTGAACCATTCCAACACTTGTTTCAAGTGAATGTATTCATTCCCTTCCTTTTAACCATTGGAGCTTCTTGCTTGGTCTGGGAGCAGGGAAGAGGGAATGAAAAGGTCTCTTCAAATTTGCTGGAGCTGCTCTCTTAAAAGAGAGCATTGACACAGATCCTGCAGCTCCCACGTGCAGCAAGGCTCCCACTGGACCTGCAGGCACAGAGAGACTGCAGGATCCTTGTGGGCACTCCAGGAAGAGTGTGGCTGGATGAGAGTATCATATCTATTCCTAGCATGGATCTACCAGGTGGCAACATTCCCCTGCCAGCATACCTTTGGTTTGGCTCACCTTGAAAGCTATGATGTTACATTATATGATGACGTCATTATATTTATTTCAGCTTTCAATGAAGATTCTTGGCAAATCTCCAAGCTGGAATATCTTCTCTTTAATGTGTCCAAGATCCAGCCAATGTGGTGCAGATTACATTTATATAACACAGCCCAGTGAGGTGAACTGCTGGGAGCTTTTTTCAAGGCGTTGATGTTACTAAATTAAGACTATTTCTCTATTAAAACTATGGAAGAAGGAAAACGTGTCCAGTATTTACCCAAATACTACCTCTCTAATTGCTAGTTGTGGTTATTTTGGTGATGACTCCACAGTGGCCTCATGCAATCCCAAGAACTCATCTTTGTGGTGGTATTTTGAAAATGATAAAAGAAATCAAATAGATTTTTCAGTTAAGTATGTATGTGAGGATACAACACTTTAATGTGTAATGTTTCCTAATTGGTTCATTTTCTTCACACTGAACTGATTTTGAATTAGTTAATTTGGACAAGTTACTCTGGTTTACTTTTTTGTGCTTTTATCAACTGTGTTCCTCTTTGCACTTTCAAATTAGCCATCATCACGACTTTGGTTAAAAGCCACATGTTTTTCCCTGATATTCAGAAGTATAAAGCATTGGAGAATGATATGTAGAATACAGCTCTGGACTGACAGAAACAATGGCTTGGATGCTAAATGCAGTTTCTTAGAGGAACCTCCCTTGAACACCGGGCCTTAACCTTACTACATTTTGAATAAACACATGGTGTGAGAGAACAGATTATTCTGATAAAGACTGACTGCAGTGGCAAAGAAGATGAAATCCTGTGCTCCTCACAAGGAACTGCAGCACACAGGTTAAACGACTCAGCTGAGCCTATGGCAGACACAGAAATGAATTTAAATTCCCATTATTATGCTTTAAGACACTAAAATTGCAAAAGAAGAAACTGCAGAGTATCTAAAAGCAAACTTTAAACTTTTCCCTTATTTCTTCCCTACAGTGGTCTTTGTGCAGTCTTATGATGCCACTACAAAGATCAGCAAAGAAAAACTGGCTGTGTTATGAATTGATTTCTATTTAAAAGAGCTATAATTCAATTTTGCTACAAAAACATATTACAAAATCTAATATTAAATAGATTTGCATAGAAACATTCATCAGAAAGAGATTTTATTTGTTTGGCTTGAAACACTTCCACTACAAGCCAAACATTTCAACACTAGGGCAGGAGGACCAGAGAGTGGACCTGACCAGCAACAACAGTGAAAACTACTAGTTTACTTTTGATCTACCAGCTGACAAAATTTAGCTATTTATTAAAAAAAAAAAAATAAATCATGGGCCTTATGGATGGTGAAACTTGATTTTTTAAAACCCAAAATATTCTCATAAATTTATTAACAGGGTGTTATTGGTTGAGAAAGCATGTATGTACACATGACTCTCTGATGACAATGACTCTTGGATTAAAATTAAGACAGATATGGTGATAAATATTTAGACTACATTAAGAGCACACTTCTTTTACACTCATGTAACAGTCACCAATGCACACTCAGCTCTGCACACATAAAAATGTTTAAATTTTGAAGCCAGCAGTCCGAGGTGGTTTCCAGATGAAGTCCCTGTTTGCCCCATTGCTGGGATCACAGACAGATAAATCACTGGGTGAGCCCCCTCGCTCAGTAGTGGGAATATTACTTTAGCAAAGTTTGCTAATGGGGCAAAGGACCTTGTATTGTAATCCAGTGACATTTTCAACCTTCGGAGAACTTTTGTTGACATTCCCGAGTCCCTGGCTGCCATCCCAGCATGAAATAGTTTCTGTTCACATAATTCTCGTGTTTACCAGTCATGAAAAACTCTTGCTTTTTTTTTAAATAAACTTTTTTTTTTTTTTGCAAGTGAAACTCTGTCTAAAAAAATATTGGCCCCAGGCATACAAGGTTTTGCATAAATTCATATGTGATGAATGGCTGATTTTAATGTTATTTGGGTATTTGTCAGAACCTAACAAATATACATGGTAATGGTGGTTCATAAACTTAAACATCTCAATATACCCTTTCTTCTAGAAATAAATTACGTTTGTTTGCCCTGCCTGGAGTCCTAAGGTAGCCGACATTAGGAATATTTTAAATGTGATCATCCATCCAGCATGTCTTTCAGGCGCCACGAAGATTAAATGAAAGAATCATAAGATGAAGGTCTTTAACTTTTAATCCTTTTACAATGAACCCTTAGATAGACATGGGGGCAGGGTGCCTTCTATGTGAGTAATAATGCCTCTGTTCCTCTTCACTAGGTTAATGAATACCCTAAATGTCCCAAGATCTGATTTTCTTCCCCCCTCCCAAAACTATTGAAATTAGAGCAAAGAGACGGGCGGTAAAATGCACCGAGAGACTGAGCGAGGGAATGAATATGCATTCGGAGACACCGAGCTAAGCGTTAGAGAAAGCAGGGCTGGCTCGTCTCAATGAAAGACCCACGGGTTTAAAATGATTAGCATAGATTCCCTCCGAGTTTTGGAGGAGAAATTAAAAAAAANAAAAAAAAAAAAAAAAAAAAAAAAAGAGTTTTTTTGGCTCCAAGATAAATAAGGAAAAGGCTTTCTGCACTGTCAGGGAGCCTTTGAAGAACACGTGGAGAGTTTGTTTTCGCAGTTGGTATCTATGAGATACGAACCGTCGGCTCTCCCAGAACGCAAAAGTCAAACACGTCCTTAATTGGGCCGGGTCCTGACGGAGCCG
>WBNO01010566.1:0-17332 GCA_013400575.1 Peucedramus taeniatus
AAATGATGGAGAGCGGCTTTGAAAGTTCATCTCCCAGTTCCGTCATCACCTAGTTCATGGGGAATAGTCTTTTAAGGATGAGCTGTTCTAGTTTGGAAGCAAGGTCCTCTTCCTCTGTCTCTGGAATTAAGGGTTCTCTCTCTCTCTGTTTAAGCCTGTCACCAGATCATAGCTTTTCACCATCCACACGCTCCAGCGCGAGCACCTTTTTCTCCCGGGCTGCAGGTGAATCCTGCATCCCCNGGAAACTGTTGTATTACAGTCCCCACCCGGCTTGCAGAAGAATCTCAGCTCCGACATCTGGAGCGCCTCCTCCTCCCCCTCCCTCCTTTTCACCAACCGCAGTGTCACCGTGTTGTTCTCCTCACGTGTGTTTGTTTTTTTCCTTTTCTCTGACTCGGGAGGGAATTGATGTTTGTAGGTTTGTTTGTTCTCAAGTTCTATCAATTGAGAAGTTTTTATAGAGTTCCGCAGCGCTGAAAGATTGATTTTGTCCGGGCTCTGCATCAGGGAATTGCTTGCCATGCCTCTCGCTGCTGATCATGCGGTCCCCACCGGCACCATGTGGGCTGTGCCAGCCACCACGGTGCCGGCTCCACTTAGTGCCTCTCTTTGTGCAGGGCGTTCAAAAGGAGAAGCTGCTGCCGCTGCTTCTGCCCTTCTGTTTGCTGTGTGGTAGGCGAGAAGTGGCCAGGCAGGCAAAGTCCATCGCTGGCCGTGCCAAGATGGCAGTGGCCACACGGCCGCTTGTGGCCTGCCACACTGCAAACAAAAGAGCAGAAGTGTGTCAACAACTTCTCCTTTTTGGCAGCTTACAGGAAGAGAGGTGCTAAATGGAGTGGATGCCACGGTGGCCGGTCAGCAAGGCCCACATGGTTGCTCATGGTGCAAGGATGGCCCCCCAGCAGCATGATCTTGGCAGCCACCCCAGAAAGGGCCCTGGCCCTGCCGGGAAGGGGCCCCAGCTCCACTGGGAATGGGCCCAGCTGCCTCACTGGAAAGGGGCCCTGGCCCTCTTGGAAGGGGCTCAGCAGCCCCCTCCTCACTCCTCAGAGGCAAGGAAAAAAGAGAATTTTCTATGATTTTTCCCTTTCTTAAGTATGTTATCATAGAGACGTTACCAGTTTTTCTAACTGACTTAGCAGTGTGCCTCTTCTCAGAGCCAGCCAGTGATTGGTTTTGCCAGACACAGAGGAAGATTTTAGCAGCTCCTCGAGAAAGTCACTTTCGTGGCTGGTTTCTTCCCTCCTCACCAAAAGTCGAGCCATACCAAAACCAACAAAGAAAAAAACCAAAACCTGAAGTGGTTCAAGTGCACGCTCCCCAAAACACGTTATTCACAGGCAGGGAGGAAACAGCTTGTCTTGGCAGTCCTTGGCATACCACCTTCTTTCAGTTGCCCCAGTCCCACCTACTTCTGATTTTGGGAAAGAGAGGCCATTCACACCATGTACCAACAGTGTAACATGCCATGAAAATTTTGGTGGCCATGGAGACCTCTGTCTAGCCAAGGAAGAATCCAGACAGAAGAGCACAGATGAAGTAAAGCAGTTTTAGCTGAAGGCTACTGGGGCCAAAGTTTGCTCCTGGGGATTCAGGCTCTTTTTTCATTCTTGCCACATCTGGTTTCATTAAAGTTCAAACATTAAAAATATCCTGTTTTAATGATTTCATTTTAAGTTGAAAAGTCTTTAGGAAGAATAGCTCAGTAGGCATCAAGTCTCCCAAAGAAGGGGTCTGTAAAACCCAGAAGAGATGTAGAGTCTAGGCTCTGTTAATGCCAGGAAAGAAATTAGTTTTACGCTCACTGGAGCCCTTGATTTCTAAAAAAGAAATAACTATAAACCCATAGCTATTCTACTTCAGGTTTCTAAAAGGTTAGTGCTATTTTGTTGTAATATTAGTTTAGGTGGCTGAGTTAAAGCCAGTTAAATTCCCTCTACTTGTGTGTATTTGAGGCAAACCTCCCCAGAAAGCATTTGCAAAAGCGAGAGCCTTTGCTCTCTCATAAGCCACAGAACCTGCCTGTATCAGGGACCCAGTTTTTTATTACAAAACACTTATCTTTCCAATGGTCTTCTCCCTACAATTTTTAAGTGAAGGAGAGGAAAACAAAACATGAGGAAGCTCTACAGTCTTACATATTACACGATTTATGTCTCACCACAGCAGAAGGGGTATGAATATTCTGAGAGAAATATGAAGTCTCAACTACTCAGGAATCTCTTTTCCAGAAAGAATGCAAATGCACTGACTTACACCCACTCTCAGTTGGCTCCATGACCAGGGTGGAGCTTGCATTTGTTTATATGTTAAAATAAATAAGGCATATTTTGATGGACCACAGAGTCTCAAAGCTTGTGGGGTCTGAATCAATGTAATTGAAAATACTTGTTTTTTCAAGAAAAAAGGCAGTTAAATCTCAGAATTTCTGGAGTAAGCCATACTAAAGAACATTACACCATCATTTCACTGCTTTCACAGGTACACATACCATTCTCTTAAGACACTAGTCTTCATAGAACTACATAAGTTCTTATTAGAATTGATTCAGAGCTCTGTAACTAAAAGATAAAATCGTGAAAGCTACTATTTGTCACATCCTTTTCATTTTGGCAATTACCCACTACAATTACAAACACTCAAGAAAGTTTTAAGTAAATGAAGTTACTGTGCCTTGCTAAAGGTTTGAGAAAATTACTCAAGTAAAGATAAATGCACTAGATTTGATATGGAAATGAAAATAACATTTTGGCCCAGGAAAATGATTTGTGATTGTGGAATTCATGTCACACTATCTTAAAATATAGTTCTGAGGACAGAGAGAGAAGAATAATGTTGAAAATAGAAAAAATACACTCCCAAACATAGAAGAATAGAGAAGATGTGGTAACAGCAATCTGTGTAAAATAAAATAACCAAAGATTATTTTTAGTAAAGATTACAGGTATTATTTCAGGCTATTTGTGTCATCAATATTGTTTTTTCTAAAGGCATGCTTAGACCAAATTTTAATATAAGCAGGACTTATTTTTTTAACAAGGACATTTGTTGGACTGTCTTTGTGTGACACTGACAAAGCTATAGAGATCAAAAATAGCATGTTGTAGGATATGTTCACCTTAAAAAAAAGTAGCTGCTTCTCATTCTCAAGATAAAAAAGCAGACAAAAGTGCATTTTCAGGATGCTTGTCCTCAGCTGTTACTTGAAGGGATTCTCATATTATTTTGGGTGAAATGCTTATTCCAATGAGGTAACTGATAATTTTGGCATTTTTTTAATGAGGTCTGCTATCAGTCGTCTACATTTAGGTATTAAAAATTTTGAAAGTTGAAATCCTTGAACTCAAGTGTCATTGTTTCTTGGCTGCTCACAGAAAACTGAATGTAGACGGCATGAGTGATTATAACTTTGAAAATATATATTGTATTTTTGTATTTGAATTTTTGATATATTTTTATTAAATATGTCTCAAATACATGTATTTATGAGGACCAGTGGGATATTTTTTTAGATTTTCATATAAGAAAAAGTCTTGTGACTCCTAACAACAAATTCCCTTCCTATATAATTTTTTTCCAGGACTATTAATGGTCCAATCTGCAGGTGCTGTGCAGTCAGCAGAGGTGACCAGAGCTCCAATGTCCCCCTCTACTATCAACTTTGCCATGGCTTATTTCATAGCCCTGGCAACCAGTCTAACACCCTTGGATAGTCATTACCTGGTGTAAATTGTCATGGTGCCATGTAAGCTATTAGCACTGGCAGTGAGGCTCTGGCTCAATGTGCCTTGGTTTACTCTCGTGATTAAATGAGCAGAACTGGCTGTGCTTGCCAAGTGCATTGCACTGGGTAAATAATGAACAGATGTCAAAGGCTCTGGGCTTCTCTGGTGAGGAAAAACCCAATCACCCACCAACAAAAAGAAGGTGCAGGAATGGATAGGAGTGCTGTTATCTTCAGAAACCTTCATAGAGATGGCAGGTATATTATTAAGAAAATGAGCTGTCGTAAACACCAGTTACACTTAATTCCTCATTAAAATATTTTATTACAGATCTCAGTTTGAGCCATTTTTTTGGAGTCATGGTAATGGGTACATTTGACTCATGTAATGTTTAACTTGTGGCATTTTATTTGCTCTAGATTTCAAAAGCATTACAAGTTCAAATGTGTGTTGTAGGAGAGAAAAAGTCAAACAATATCTGAGTTCTAGTTGGGCTCCAGGAAGTCACAAGGTTCTTGCTTATCTATTAGAAAGTAAACACTTGCAGCTATATTTTGTTCATCATCAGTAGCTGCTAATTAATCTTATGCCACATGGTCTGAATTATAATTTTTCCCCCTAGGAAGCTATCAAGTCTCTAAAATACAGTATTATTTATACAAACCTAACCCTACATAATGAAAGTTACTTCTGCAAAAGGGCTCCTTGAAGCCTAGATTTTCTTGTTATATAATTGGTTTTTTTATTAGCATGGTTGCGTAGCTTTTTTTTGCTAAGGTGCAAAAGATATTTCTTTCCAAGTTTTAATGAAGAGCTGCCATGCAAATGAGAGCAAAAAATTGGCAAAGTAAGTTCCCTCTGATGGTTTTCATGGCTGCTTACATTCTTTATCAGTCTTATGTCATGAAACTAGAAAGTGGAGGGGCCAGTGCTATGACTTATCTGACATGAGAAGGATGCAAATGGCAACAAAGCCACTGGGAGCACAAGCTGTCCTTAACTTGCAGAGATTTGGGGTATTGCTGCATTGGGAGGGGGAGGGTGAGCAAGAACGGGGGTCCTGGAGGTGTCCTGGGAGAAGGAGGATGGTCTCTCAGGAAACCTGGGGCCTGAACACCTGCTGGCTCCAGGGACCGCAGTTTTAAGCCTGGTAACAAAAACACAGCTGCAGGCTTGCAAGTGCTCAATTTTAGTAATTGCTGATAAGACTAGGATCTCTTAAATGAACTGTGGTTATAGGGTCATGGGAGTTTCAAAATTCTTCCTATTTCTCAGAAGGCCAGATGTGTTCAGCAAGGATATGCCTTCCTCAAAGTCACCCAGCAGCCACAGCAGAAAGCAATGAAATCATTATTGGAGTGAGCTTGTGGATTGGGGCTGTTTGATGCTCTGCAAAGTGAAAGCCTGTTGTGCTGTTACCCCACCACAGAGAGGAATCACATTCCAAAATAAGAGTTGGGGAAAGTAAAGGGCTGTCCTCCAAACGGGTGGTAGCAGCTTGCAGCAGCTGTTCTTTTCTTCCATGTTCTACCTTTTACCTGCCCCCTATTCTTGTTATGGTCCTGCTGGTGCTGCAGGGTGCCCTTCAGTTGCTGTAAGCCCTGCAGGAGCATCTTTCTCCTGCACTAAAAATTAATTTGTGAGGCTGCAGCTTGTATGAGTAACTCAGGTGCCTCTTTCCTGTTTGCTCCCTCTCAGGCTTGTTATATCTAAATTTTCTTAAATCATCTGTGCTAGCCTTTCTGAGGGTAAGCAGTATTGTAATACTTGACAAGGACTGCTGGGAGGATGAACTTTGTTACAGCTGCCAGAAAATCTACACAGTTTAGGGTTGTTAGATCATTGTTTGACTACATGATTATTAATACCTTGTCAAGGATCCTGGGAAAAAAAATCAACTCTTTGGGCAAAAAATGTGTTTCCATGCAATCTGATATGTGTTAGATGTGTACTCTTCTCATAAATCCAAAGAAATAATCTTTGCTATCCTTATTATCCCTGCCTCCCAAAACTAAAAAAACCTCTGCTTGTACATAAACTTAGAAAAACAGAGAGAGGAAATGATTTTACTAATTAATTAAGATATTTTAGAAAGACTTGAACCAAATGAGATCTTGGTTGAAGAGAAAAAAACCCCAAAACCTGCTATATTTGATATAGCAACTAAAGAGACGTGTCTCCCCTGATGAAGTGTACAAGGCACATGCATGGTTCACTGGATACCAGTATTTCTATAAGATAAGTATGATTCTAATCCTTTCTCTTGAAGGTTGAATTTCCACCTATGAACCAGATGGAGAGGGCTCATGGGTGAGGAGGAGCCCTTTCCCCTCTGGTGTGGTACCAGACATGCTGGAGGAGCTCCATCCCTTCCCCACTAGTGTTTCTCTCTCTGTACCATCACCTTTCATGTTGCTCCAAAAATAATGTCCACAGCTCTGAGAATTGAATCTGTGGGGAGGGAAAAGCTGGTGAGCACCAACCACAGAAACAATGGCAGAGATACAAGATGGACATGGGGATGCTGTAACTTTGTATCTGCTGCAGTAGAAACATGGTTAAGCATTTTCACCTCTACTTGCCCCTTCTTTCCTGTCCTTCCTCCAGCCTATTTAGAAAATGAATGACTTAGGCCATGGCCTGTCTTCTCTTGACAGTGTGCTTGTGTACAGTGTCTACTTATGATCTTATCTGGGATTGTTGCTCCAGCTCCAGTAGCACCCAAAATACATGTTTAAGAGACAAGTAATTTAACTCTAAATCTATTGGTGAGCAGTGGAAGTCTCCTCTGTTATACAGCAATCACAATATCTGTTCTAAGTCAGTGCTCCCACATCAAACACTTAGGGATCTTTGAGAAGTTTAGTCTGAAGTGCAAAGGGTTCATGGAGAGGAGTTTGTGCTTTGAACATGTCAATGTGAAACTATCTTGCTCCTGTGCACGTATGGCATGCTTCTCTGGTACTTGACAAATTCTCAATGTCTCTCGACAGGGATCTTTTTATAACAGTTTGCATTCCCATAATATTTGTTCAATTCCTCTCACCTTCCCAGCAGTACTAAACCAGAGTTATTTAAAACAACCACCATTGTGTTTTGTTTTTCTCTAACTATATTGCATCTCACATTTCTGAAAAATTTTGATGGACGCCCTGGGGATGTACATCCTGTGCACTCCCTCACTAAACTCCCCTTGAGATGGATGTTAAAAAATTTTTCTCTGCATTGCTTGTGGAAATTTGTGACCCTGGTGTGGTGCCATTCCACTCAGCTGAGACAGAAATGTACTCTTTAATGCTGGCAGTTTACTTATCTCCAGCTTATTAATAAATTACACTACCAAGCCTGTGCTGGAAGTTCTGAGCCATTGGAATTACAGCAGGCCACCCGGAAGTCAGATAGCAGCAACAGAAATGCAAATGCTGCAATGCTTTCCTGCTTCTTGCTCTCTGTGCTGCCAAATGGCACAGGTAACACAGTGCCTCCCAGAAACTCTCCACCTTCTCACCAGGACAGAAACAGGATTTTAACTGGGTAAATGAGGGTATTGGAAGCAGAGTGAAGCTAGTAATGAAGGGTAGCTGCAGACACAACCATCACTGGAGATACACAGAGGTCAGACTTTCTCCTTGCCAGGAGATGCTTCTGAAAGATAAAATTTTTTGCCTGTCTTAATAGGGGATAAATGTAATTTTCTCCATCCTTTAGTTTAGAGTAGCAAACTATGGAGAAGAACTAGTGTCCTGCAGGCAATATATCTAACTACTTAAGTAGAAAATCTCTCAAAAAACATTTTCAATTTGCCGTGGAGTAACCTTAAAGTCTGTCTGTATGAGGCAGCAGATCATCCTAGATATGTTACGTGTTGCGAATTAATTGCATGAGATTGTTTCGAACTACTGTTTTCAAAACTGTGGATTAACCATGCATCAGATACATGACCTGACTTGCCCTTACCGCAAAACATTGTGATGTTTAGCTCTCCAATGAAGCATGCAAAAATGGGTTTGCTGACATCAGAGCACCATACAAAGAGGGATGGTCTGACTGGCCCAGCAAGAGGAACGTCTTGCGTTTTTGTGGGCTAACGTCACATCTGGAAAGCTGCTGCCCTCTGGTGAGTCAGCACACAAGAGATCATACGAGCCTGATCCTCCAATCACTTGGATGGATGAAATATGTGCTGTTCCTGCCAGCAGACTCAATATAACTAAGCCTCTCCCTTTATCAGGGAATTCTGAAAACCCTGCAAAGAATCCACTAATAAACTTCCACCTATTTTTCTTGGCTGTAACCTCAGTTACTGCCACTTGCAGATTTTCTAATCCAAATAAATGTGTGTTGCTTGATGAGCCTTTACCAGCTGTGCTCTCAGTGGACTGGGGCAGGAATATTTTTTTTGGACTGATGATTCATGTGATCGTGTTCACACCTGAAGCACCACAGCCCTCTTTCAATATGAAGTGTAATGGTGGGAACGATGCACCTGGCATGCTTCCCTTTTGCTTCCCTAGTCTGGATCTAGTTCTCAACTCTTTTGCTGATAGGAAAACCAGAAGTTCAGAGAAAATGAGTGAAAAGTAAATTTTTTGTATCTCCCCTGTGGTTTGAAGTCTAGAAAGGTTTCTTGCTTATCTTTTAGTGCTGTCTGCCATAGCTCTTGAGATGCGAACTAAATTTTTGTTGTTTCTGAGCATCTGTTCTCTTATTCACTACAGATTTTACTAGAAGGGAAAAAATTAGATACTGATATATCATAATGATTATAAATATCAAATAGGGTCACGTCAGACAAGTAAAGCATCTCTTTGTTGTGGTTTGCTTCAAGCATCCTGTTGTTTTCTGCTGCAAACCAATTAGAGAATTACTCACTGATTGTTACTTATCAGTGTCTCACATATTCTGTAATACCTCCCCATGCTCCTTTCTCTTACTTTCCATCTTTTGAAACGCATGAACTCCTTCAGAGAGAGATTAAGATTAAGGCAAAGAGACTACTGTGCATCTGGGGAGAAAAGTGGGTAACTACCACCATCTTCAAACAGCATGGACTATCAAACTTGATTAGTAATTTCTGTATTGACCCCACAGTTGTGCTTCAGTATGTCTGTGGTAAATCAGTTTTATTTATCAGAAAACTTTCACTGGCAGACAACCAATCCTCATCTTAGTACCCAGTCATTCTCATTTAAAAAATTATACATCCTTATTGTAGGCTAAATTCTGTTCACTTTTAACTTCCAGCCATTAAATGGCATCATGTCTCTTTACTTGCATGATTGAAGGAGGTAGATAGTATCGGAAATGCATCCCAAATGTAGGTCCTGACAGGCTGTGACCAAATCACTCTTTAGGCTTTTGTTGTGGCAGTTGGTGAGATTTCTTGTTTATCTCTTACTGAAAGGAAAATCTTTGTGATTAAGGATTGTCATTGTGGCTTTTTTTTGCCAAGATGTGCTCTGAAGCATAGACGTCAGGACTGGACAGAGACTTCTAAAGTCAGTCTGCAAATGCTGTAATAATTGCAGAAGAACATAGAGCTCTAATCCTTGCTAACAGGTCAGACAAACTTCTTGTGAGATCTAGGCCCTACAGCCTAAATATTCATATTCTGAAATAAAAATATATTTCAGATATATATTTATTATTAGTAAGAATTGACACCACCCTTTTTGTGCGATTATAGCTTTCTGGGAGATACATGTCTAGTTCTTAGCAAGTCCTTAAATAGCAATTTTAAATTGAGTGGGACTTATATGTGGGAGTTGACAGTTACTGAGAAGCACATTATTGTAGTCTTAGCAAAAAATGAGAATCACCCTCAAATGAGTGTTCAGGACAAATGGGAAGAGTTACTTCCTGAAAGTGACGGTCTCTAAATGCAGAGGAACCCAAAACAGCTGTCATAGCCTTATTTCCTGATTTTCAGACAACTAAAGGTGAGAAACTTCCCAAATAATTTTACTGGTCTCTGTTCTGTGACTTGAATAAGATTATAGTTTTACATGTAATGGTGTTGTTTCTCTGTGGATTGCTGTCAGGGACTGGTGTTCAAGCGAGAGAAACTGAGACTCTTTCAGGGGCTGGCAAAGCTTGCAGCCTGTGAGCATGGAGCACCCTGACTTTAGATGGCCAGACAGGTGCCTTTTCCTGAGGTGGCAAGACTTGCAAAGGGATTTCTCAGAAAAATCCTTGTCCCATTCTGCCCCTCCCCTTTCCCTGACAAACAAACAAACAAACAAACAAACAACCTACCTAGAAAACCAACCCTGCCTAGCTGGAAGCTGTCCACAGAATTTCAGGGAACAGGCTATTTTTATTTCACTTGCATCCTAATAGTGTGCAGGGACGACCACTTCAGCTGAATGAACAAGAAGGAAAGGAGGTTAGAGCATGGCATTATCCCAAAAAACATTGCTGGTCTGTGCTGTTATCTCCTTGATGGCTGTTTTATAACAAACATCTCCTTTTCAATTCTGCACATAACCTCCTGGCTCACTCAGCTCTCTCAGACTTTCACACAGCCTTGAACTTTCACAAGGTCTGAGCAATTCTGCCCAGTCATTCTCCAGATGAGTCTGAACAGGCTCTTGGCAGAGGTGCATCCCTGCACCTCTCCAGGACGGTTACTGCTCCAGGGCAAGGACACACACAGGTGTGTTCCAGGCAGCTAAGTGGATATCAGAAGGGGATCAAGGATGTGGAAATCTCTGGAAATTGGCCTCTGTACCTTGCTTTCTTCACAGTGCCACATACAGGCTGCTTGAGACATTTATGTCCATAAAGGAGCTTAAGATGAGTTGTAGTGAAAGCTCGGTGGTGTTCATACCCATTGAATTTTATAAAGCTGTTCTGCACTAAAAAAACCCCACTAGAATTTGAAAGATGGAGAAAGAGCTGTTTGGAAGCATACAATAAAGATTTTATTTCTTTGGGACTTTTCTCTACAAGGCTGTTGAATCTCAACATGAGAGAAGCAGTTATGAGTAAATCATGTGTGAAAAATGTGTGTTTGCTTTTCAGATTTAGCAATGGTATTAAAACCCTTTTTTACAAGGAAGGTGGCATAGGCAAAAAAAACCCCTCCAAACAAATCCAAAACACGCTGCTTTCAAAAAGAGCTATGAATTTAGTGAAAACAAACTCTACCATTACTGCTGTTGGCAGCTTCCTGGTGAACTTTGGGCTGTCAGGGAATAGCCAGGAAGGTCACCTCTTGAGTAGGCAGGATGTATGGAACAGAGACACAGCCCACTCCTTCCTATCAGTGCAGAATGAAATACCTGAAAACTCACCTGCAAAGGCAAGAGTGCTTCCAGCCTGTGTTGCCTGCAGCATCAGGAAGTGGGAGATGCACACAGTGCCAACTGCATGAGCATAGGAATTGTTCTCCTGCGTATAACATGTTCATTTCATCACAGAGACAAAAAATAGCGGTACCATTGCAGACTAGACTTATGAGGTATTATCAGATTTTGGGATACCCATGTCGTCCCACTGCACAGAGCAGCAGATGTCTTTGTTTAGTCTTCAGAAAGTTTGTGTTCATGGTTTGAAGAATGCTTATTATTTCATCCCAGTGAATAAATACTTTATTTGATACCACATCAAAGATATTCCAGAGTAGATTTATTATCATATTGTTTGAGAAATTGTGGTTATAGACCACCAGCATTCTTTGGACATCTATCACATTCTATGCCCATTTGACAGAAATGCTGGAAAAAACATGTAAAGTTTGCTATTACTGGCAAAATCCTACTCCATCCTATTAAGTGTGGGTAGCACAAAAAAAGTAGACAGTAATAAATACAAGATGTGGGTGTATTAAGAAGCCAAGTGTTTAGAGAAACAAAGACTGAACAAGAACCTATTTGAGAATTTTACAGCTTTTAGCTTAATTTAAGGTAAAAGATTTGAGTCCAGCTAAAAAGGGTAAGCTGATGTTTCCAGGAGATGGTGGAAACAAAAACTAGAAACCTACTTTAAAAAAAAAAAAAACAACAACCCCATAGAAGAAGGCTCATATCCTTTAATTGTCTTAGTGTAGTATCATAGGTAATTGCCATCCAGTCTAACCATTCTGCCTACACATAAATCGCATCCTTACTTCTGTGGCCTGGAGATGGTATATGAGGAAGTCCTGCTGCTCCTAAGTATGAATGTTCACCTCTGATTTTGGAACTACCCTATCCCCCTTGTGAAATACTGAGTCTCTGTTGAGGATGGAAAGAACTTCCTCCAAGTGCAGGAAGCTCAGGGCAATACTGGTGCAATGTTAATATGAACTGCTGGAATACCAGTTTAACTTTAACCTAATTTCTACCACAAAACCAATGGGTTTCAGTGGTCAAGGCAGGAGACAAAACAAATCAGGCAGGAGACAATCACAAAAATCTCCTATCAACTGGTGCTGTTTGATGCATAGCTTTGGGATATTGCAGTTAATTTCTGTAGGCAGCTGCGTCAGTGTCCTGTTGAAATGGAAAGGAGGGCCGAATACTTCAAGTAAAGCCTTAGCTTTAACATAAACCTTTGCCAAAAATGGTTTGCGTGGCATGAGGAAAGCCAGATCAGCCCTAGAGCACCTTGCCTGAGGGCTCGCTGCAGGGAAAACTTCCCCTTGGGTCAGTTCTTTTTGAAGACCAGTACTCATCTGCAGAGGAAGATGCTGGGTTCTGTGCCTTCAAGGATGGCTAGTTGCTGCTGGGAACTCAAAAGCTGCTTTTGAGAAAGGAGTGAGATTGCAGTCACACCTTTCTCTACTGTGTTTGCCAAGCTACAGGTGGTTTCCTGCACAGCAGCTGGTTTTATTTTACCTCCTTCCTTGATTATTCACTCCTCTGCTTCAACACACAGGGGCATTTTGCTGCTGCTGGCCTTTTGGATTTCACTCTAAGGACCAGACGCTGGTGTGTTAGGTAACTCAGCATCTGACTTGAGGTCTGAGCCTTGAGTTGCATGTCTGAAGTTACTGAGCCAAAATCTCCCAAGTTCAGAAGTCTGTTTTTTTGCAAGAATGGGATAAGAGCAAATTCCTTTCCCAAAACAGAATTTTCACTTAGTTTTTCACCAATATTGAATGAAAGGTGAAAAGAGACCTATATCTAACACATCAGCAAGTGCCTGAAAAAACCTGACAGCCCCTGCCTGCCTTTTCCCATGAAGTTGGATATCTAGAGGAAAATGGCAGAAGACAACAGTAAGCAAATCTGCAGCATAGTTCAGACTCCCAAAAATTAGAGACATAGTCACAGTTCAGCTTCTTGGAACAAAGGAATTCTTTACAGTAAGGCAGAAATTTGCTTCTGTTATTTTGGAGTTTCTCTTGAAATACTGATTTATTTTTAATGCCATCCTCCTGTCGTCTTCAACTTGTTTTCTTAGTATTTTTCAAACTTTCATAAAGACAAAATTACATCTTCTGTTTCATTTCATATAGCACTTAAGTGCTTGATTGAGCACATAAAATATAGCTATTTATTTAGCTCTGAAGAGATTTGTTAGGATATGTAAGGTAGCCTTTTAACTCTATCTCTTCCATCCTCTTAGATCCCAATATCAGGGATGGAAATTGTTAAGTTTAATGAAAATGGGGGATGGTTTTGGCTTAATATTGAAATCTCAGTTTCATTGTCACTGGACAAACTTTTTACATGGGACCTAGTATTGGGAAAATGAACATAGAAATGGTTGCTCAGAAATATATGTACAGGTCATTTTTTTGAGCAGATTATCTTACTAAGAAGTCTACCCAGGGCAACCCAAAGGTGACTTACTACACTTGAAGTTATTAGAAGAGATTTTACCTTTTCTCCTACCCTCCCCTTCAAAGAGGTTCTATTTTTCATTGGCCCTGCAAGTTTGGGGAAGTGACAATATCCCTTTTGTGTAAAGGATAAGAGTAAGAATCTTAAAAATATGTTCTTAACCATGTTTCTGGAGGAGATTAACTGAATTTGTCCCAAGTTCTCCCTGTGTCAGTGCTTGGAGAAATTCAGCACTGTAGTAGGTTGTTGGCTCTTGACATAGGAGATGAGTCATTACATCGTTCTGGCAGCGAATAAACTAAATAATGAAACTTGCACTTAAATAATCGAGGAAGGATTTTCTTGTCATTTTTGATGACCTACCCTTTTGAAACATGTAGTAGCCTGTTACCACTGGCAGCCTGTTTGTAAAAGCAGGTGACTATGGGTGGGGAGTGAAAAAGAAAATCTAACAGGTTGTTCACATGGCATTTCCAAATCACCTCTTCAAGGTCATTAATTTTAACTGTTAACCTTTGTAACATAGCCCACAGAAACCACACAATTTATCACCCTGACTGTTAATGTTATCACAAAAGGGGAGGAGAGAAAAAAAGAAGAATGCCACAAAACTCTTCTGAATAGAGAAGGCAATAATCCCTGACCCAGCGGCTGTGAAAGTACCTGTATCCTGAACTGCCCTTTGAACACCTCCACTCAGTGTCCTGTCAATAGTCAGCATGTGAACAGGTTCTACAAAGCCTAGCACATTGCTCTCTGCCTAAATCTGTGATTGTTTTGGGTCACCCTTCCCCAGGCTCTCCTCCCAGCCCAGGCCTGCAGCATCCTTGTCTCATATATCATCGACCTGATTGTAGCTGCCATCTCAGTCAGCTGTTCTTTGTTGAGAGAGGAGAACTTTAGATCTTTACAGGCACAGAGGTCCAGAGTGAAAATGGCTGTGCAAAGAAGATCATCTGATGGCCAGAGATTAGTGGGGAATGTTCAGATTAGCTTTTTGCGTGGTTACTTGTTATGGGGCAGAAGAGGAAATGTTAAGTCTTTTGGCAGGACTTTAGGACTGCTTTCAGGATTATAGGTGTCTGTTTTTCTGTGTACTTTGGCAGGAGATAATGCAGATGATCAGCCACTGAACGTTTACAGCCTTCTCTTGAGGCGTGGGGAAGTTTGCCTTGTCTCCAGGTCAGAGATGGATGGGCAGAGACAGTGCCTGGACCTGCAAACTCTCAGCAAACAATGGTTCTGGAAACTGGCACTCAGGGACAG
The DNA here is from genome assembly GCA_013400575.1 of Peucedramus taeniatus. NCBI lineage: Eukaryota > Metazoa > Chordata > Aves > Passeriformes > Fringillidae > Peucedramus > Peucedramus taeniatus. Next base: position 14,765 of record WBNO01010566.1, read on the forward strand.
CAGATAAACAAATTTTCCTCTTCTACTTCCCTCTAAATGAAACTGAAGGGACAGGGATTATTCTTTAGAAATATGCTATTTGAAATTTAGGGAGATATAGTCGGACCTTCAGGTTTTCAGGTTCTGAAGAGCATGGTCTTTCATATAGCAGTCACTCTTAGGACCTTCCTTCATCTAAATCTTTAACATTTATTGCAGTCAGTCAGTTATACCAAGCACTGGAATTAAAATGCCTATCTGGATTATTAGCTGCTAAAATATTTCTTGGTTCCATAAGCTGAATTACAGATACTTTCTCTGTGTCAGCTGACTGCAGGCTGAGGAGACAATGACCACAGAAAGGAGATCGAACTGTGAGCTTTGGTTTTATTGCATTGAATAATCTCTTGTTGGTTGCTTGAACCTTTTTCCCTGCCCCTAAGCTACAGACTGGGCAGGGATTGTTTCTGCATGCAGGCATGATTTTTAGGAGTAGCCCTTACACTCAACTGTCTGAACAGCTGGGGCTCATCCGCAGAGCCACGACAGGTAATTCTGCCAGTAAGTCTGCCAGGGTGTGTAGGAAAGGCCTTTTATTTGAGTTCCTCTGAGCCAGGCAAACACATTCTGATTACGAATAGTCAAACAGTAAGTTACAGTCACCCCTGCAGCAAGGAGATGTTTGCATTTCAGAAGGGCGATAAAAGAGTAATTTTGTTTACACCTATGATGGGTTATTTCACAAATCATTTATTGCTCTTTTGTCTAAGGTGAGAAGCTTAATAGTATTGAGGCATCTCTTGAGAGAAAAAAATATCATCTCAAGCATCTTTTAGAGAGCAAAATACTGTTTTCTCCAAATGAATGTCAAGGCAGAAATGCTTTAGAAATATTTGTGATGTGAATAATAATCTTCATTTGAAATGCCTACAATGACACACGGCGCTTGCTGTGGATTTGGAGAACATTGCCTCTAGAAGGCACTCACAAGATTGTGTGTCACACATGGGCTTCTGAGGCCACGTGGAGGTATTAAAATGCTCATGCCTGGAAAAGGTCAAAATGCAAAATGATACTAAAATTTTCTTGACTCCACTGACTCAGGTTCATGTGGTATAGATGATGAGGAAGATGTGTCTCTTCTGAATCTCAGTCATGGATTCCATGTTTGAAGAAGTAATTTCAAGAGTGTCAGAGTAGATGAACAGATGGTGTAGCATTAGGAAGGAGGAACAGGATCTCCATGAGGCTTTTTTAGATATCCTGCAGAGACAAAAGCCCAAACCACAGATTAATGGGAGAAGTGAGGACATGGGGGGACATAGAGTATTTTGGAGTGCCTTGGGATGGGAGTGGCTAAAACCTTGTGCTCTGTGTCAGCAGCAGACAGACTCTATTCATGCCCAGGCCTGCAACAGCTGAACAAATATCTGGGATACAGGCAAGGAGGAAGTGTCACAGCTTTGATCAATGGGTCTTGACAATGCAGACAATGAGATTAATGGCATCATCATTATTGCCATCTCGGAAATATGACAATAATACCAGACTGGGAGGGGCAGTCAATGTGCAAGGACTGCTGTGCAGACACACCTAAACATAGAATGGTTTGGGTTGGAAGGGAATTAAAGATCATCTAGTTCCAAGCCCCTGACAGGGGCAGGGACACCTCCCTCTAGACCAGGTACTTCAGAGCTCCAACCAGCCAGGTCTTGAACACTTCCAGACATAGAACATCCACAGCTTATCTGGGCAACCTGGTCCAGTGCTTTGTCACCCTCACGGTGAAGAATTTCTTCCTGGATAGGTCCAGAGAATGGTCACTGGGAGGGTCAGGATTGGAGCACAGGGCATACAAGAGCAGGTGGGAATCACTAGGCTGGTTTGGCCTGGGAAAGAAGAGGGAATGGAGAGAACTTTTTCCTGTTTACAAATTCCTGGTGTGAGGGAACAGAGAAAATGGATCCAAACACCTCCTAGTAGTGAACACCAACAGAATGACATGCACTGAGCATGACCTGGAACATGGCAAATCCCATGACATATTAGGAAGAACCACGTGAAAGATCAGGCACTTAAGAAAAGCCAAGAAAGTGTGTGAAGTCACCGACCCTGGAGAAACTAAAATTTGACTTGACAAATCTCTGAGCAGCCTGATCTAACTGGACCTGCTTCAAGAAGTGACATAAATTAATTCCAGAGGTCCTTTCCAACCCTGACTATTCCATGATTTCATGAAAATAATTTGGAACTAAAAATAGCTACATTTAAATAATAAATCATTCACTGCCCATTTGTTCAGTACACTAAATTGAAGGGGGTTTTATGTGCTTTTCAAAGTCCAAATGTTACCATCCCATTTTTGCAAGTTTTCTTAATTATGCACATATATAAAAGAAATTGGCAGGACATTATTATTATTTTACTTTGTACATTGTTGTCATCATATGTTATTAAATGCAGTGAAAATTTTCCAATTAAGTTATCATGCACTAGTTGCATTTTAATTATCATATTTAGAACCCTTAGCCATGTATTAGAATGTGAAAATGCAAAGCACTGCACAATTCAGGTCCAAAAAGACAGTCC
>WBNO01010567.1:5168-23895 GCA_013400575.1 Peucedramus taeniatus
GGGACGGGGCAGCCCCGGCGGGGCGGGCGGGACGCGACCCCCGGTGCGACCGCGGGCAGGGCGGAGCACGGCCCGGTCTTGCATGGGGCAGCTCCCCGCGGACAGCCGGGGTCGGTCCTTGCGGGCAGTGGTGTTGTCGAGTTAAAGGGGGCGACCCCATCCATTCCAGCAGAGGGGGTCCCGGTTTTACATCAGCGCTGCCCCCGCCTCTGCCCGTGCCAGTCCCAGAGCGCGGCAGCTGCGGGCGACACTCACGAAGCTGCGAGGTCCCCGGTGCTTGGCTGCTCCCCACCCTCGGCAGGGGCGGGGGGCGCGGGTGGCTTCCCCTGCAGGGAGAGGGAGGGTCAGGGATGTCCCAGCCACAGCCGGAGCTGGCATGAGCCAGTCCGTGCCAGCCCGCAGCACCCCGCAGGGGGATCCCCCCTTTCCCGGGGAGCCGCGGGGCTCGGCAGGCGCTCACCCCGACAGGGCTGGGGAGAGCCGCGTGTCCCTCCCTCGGGCCGGGCTGGCTGTCCCCGTTACTGTTCCATGGCAACGACACCACGGGGTGGCGCTTTCGGTACGCGGCACCGGGCACCGAGCAGCACCGAGCGGCACCGAGCGCTCAGCCCGTCCCGGCGCTCTCACCGGCCCGAGGAGGGACGGAGCGGGCACCCGGTGTCCCCCCACTGCCCACCTGTGGCGGCTGCCCGCGGCGCGGGAGCTGTGTGCCACCGTGGTTCACCGTCCACGGCCCCAGGGACTGGCTGGCATAGAAGTCCATGGGGTAAGGCTGCTGCCACTCGATGTCCTGGAGAGCCACCGCAGCCTGCGGAGAGGACCCGTGTTAGTCCCTGGGCAGTGCATGCAGAGGGGGAGCTGGTGGTGCTGGGAGAGGTACCAGCATCCAGCTTGGTGTGCCGAGGAGGGCACTGCTGGGGTAAAGCTCGAGGCACTGGGAATCCCACTGGTTTCACAAAAGATTGGGTATTCCAGCAGGGTGCCTGGACTGTGCACAGAGCACAGATGGAGAGAGGAGGGGACACTCTCTGGGTGCAGGGACATCACCAAGCCTGCTCTGGTGCATCACCCCAAGCCAGGACTGTCCCCCCACAATGGAAAGGGGTGCTCACCTCATAGGGTGTCAGCAGTGGCTTGCTGAAGGCCTCTCCCCAGTCAATGGAGAGCCGGGGACAGGCTACCTGCACCCACCTGGAAGGGAAATGTCACAATGGGGATGAGCATTTTGGGAAGAGCAAGGCACAGTGAAGCCCCTCAGCAGAACCCCAGAAGATCCTTCCTGTGCCAGTGCCACCCTGGTAAGGACAGCCGTGCCCCTTCCCTGCACAGTGGCAGCAGGACAGAAATGTCAGGGACAGCTCCAAGTGGGAATTGCACAGAGATGAAGCACCCTGGTGCTGGAGGGGGGGTCAGCAGCACTCACACATCCACCTCTGGGAAGAGCTTTAACTTGCTGGGGAAGATCTCAGACAGCAGCACCCGCACGTAGGGCCGGCCCAGGGCACGGAGACGCAACTCCAGGTGCTGTTGGGGAAAAAGACACTTGGCAGGGTTAGGGTCCCCCAGCAAGCCCCCCAAGCCCTGCTCACAGCCCTTTCCTGGCCATCAGACCCTCTGTGGGCCCCAGCTCTGCCCCACGTGTCCCTTTGGCAGTCATAGGCCAGACTGTGGCCATGGCTCCGGCTTGCGCCCAGCTCTCCCCAGCACGTGCCTCAGCCTAATGAAGTAATTACTGCTCAATGACAACAATCTGTTCTCGTTAGCGGCTGCCTGCCCTGGGACACCCGCCTGTCATGGGCTGGCTGCAGCCAGAGCTTTCAGGAGGAGGAGAGGGGCCAGAGATGTCCTTGTCCTCCAGAGCCAGCATAATCACCCCCTGCCCAGCCAGCCCCAGCCATGCCCGTGTCCTGCCCGCTGTGGAAGAGCAGCTGCTGAGACCTTGCTGCCCTGCTCTGCCCACTGGTCCCTGCACTGCCTCAAATCTCACCTGTGGCTACCCCAACATTTCTGGGTGTGAGCAGGGCTACCATGCTCAGAGGGCAGAACTCTGCTGTCCTGCTCCCCTCACGCAGCCGGGGTACAGAAAGCGCCAGCACGGCAGCTGAGCAGGGAAGCTGAACCTGATCGGAAGTTCATCCAATTAAAACAAACCCAGCCAATTAATTGCCGAGCTGTCTGGGCGGGAGGGGGGGGTTCTCTAAGACTGGCCAGCTCTCCCCAGGAACGGGTTTAATGAGCCCTTGTCCAGCCTCCCTCATCTGCTGCTAATTGCCCACGCAGACCGGGGCCAGTGGCCACTGATGGGTTGCCAGCGGTGCCACATCCACCCTCACCCTGGCAGCGATGGTGGCATCACTCATCAATCCTTCCCCCCACCCAACAGCAGCGCCTGGTGCCCGGTGGGGACATTGAGGAGGGTACCTGCAGGATGCTGGGGGAGCCCTGACGTCCCAGCGTGCCCAGGATGAGTCCCCAGCAGCGGGCAGTGCTGGCAGCACGGATGGCATCCTGCCGGGCACGGTGCATGCGCTCGTGGCTGTAGTGCTCCTGCGAGAACACTTTGCTGTAGGGATCGTACCTGCAAAGCACAGCCAGGCTCACACAGGCTCCATCACCTGCCCTCCTCCCAGTGATGCCCGTCCCTCATTAGCACTAATTGCCTCCCACAGCATCTGTCCTCCTGGCTGATGTAGGACCCAGCCGGCTCGTTAGGGGGCAAGGACAGGGATAGGGACAAGTGTCCCACCACAGCACCCCAACACCCGGCACAGCCTCGGCTCCGTGCTCTGCTTCACACTCAGCTCCCCCCCTATCCTGGCTCATCAATTATGAAGAATTCTTTGATTTGTTGCTTTGTTTGACGAGGAGAATTTTAATCAAATCCCACTCGGGTTTCGGCAGCTTCACCAGCGCCATAAACCTGACGTGCGCCTCCCGTTTGTAACAAACGACCTACTAGGAAATTCAGATTCTGCCAAATGGGCCCAGCCTTTCACTCCTGATATTTCATCTGCTTTCAGCGGCCTCATCATCGCGCTTTATGGCCTCTGCCTGCAGCAGCCCCGCTTTAATGGCTGCACCTCCACGAGCTTTCACAGGTACTTGTCAAAATGTTTATATTCAGCCAGAGTAAATGGCTGATGTTCATCTCCCGACAAAGCACCTCTCACCCACCCCGTGGCCTGCTGCTGGCAGCGGCCTGCCCATTCCTGGGGGGCACATGGGGACAGATGGGGTGCTCCCCACCGTGGACTGGAGTGGGTGCCTGTACCTGTATGCAGGTATCCCTGGGTTGGCAATCATGATGGACTCCAGGTGGAAGCGCCCATCGCCCAAATACCTGCCGAGAGGGGAGGGAGAGCTATGGCACTTGGAAACAGCAGCACCCCATCCACATGTCCACTGGTTTCCCAAACTGCAGCACAGTGCAGATTCCAGGATTCCAAGCTCCTGTGCTGGGACCCAGGGGCAGCAGGCACAGCCAGGGCTCCCTGGCATGGCAGGGCTGGAGAGGCAGCCATGCTTGGAGCAAGGAGGGGTGCTCACACCAGCATGGGGTGGCTGGGAGCTACTCCATCTCAATGGCTGGTTCTAGACGTTGCTGCTTCCATTTCTAATTGGATTTCCAGTCAGCAATTACATTTCAAAGCCTTTCATTCAGCTGCCCTAATGGAGTGAGGGCCTGGAAAATGAATTCAGACGTAAAACTTGACTAGATTTTGCCCTTAATTGGAGAATGACATTTTGGGAGATCAAAGCTAATTTGTCTGCAAAAGTTAGCCCCAGAGACGGTGCAAAGAAGAAAATAATAATGCAGGGAGGACGCAGGTAAGGCCGAGTGCACCTGCGCGGGTTGGTACCGCACTGCCGCTCCTGTGCCAGCTGCAAGGACCCACTCTCACCACTGCAGTGCCAGCCTGGCTGCCCCTGCCTGCTCCTGATGTCCTTGGAGAGATGGAAAGTGGCTCAGGATGAATCCAGAGCTCTCACTGCCCCTGTGTCCAGCAATCTGGAGCCCATGCATGGCCGTGCTTGGAAAGGCTGCTGGCTCCCAGCAGTGTGGGCAAGAAGGAGCTCAGCAGGGCCCAAACCCACACCTGGGCTCCCCGGCTCCCCCCAAGGGTGGGGTCCTTGTATTTATTTATTCTGCAGCACACTGTATTCACAGTACATTAAGCATTTCCATTACCTAAAATAATTAGGTGATAGGAAGCGAAGTGCTCCCTCTAATTTGCTGTCCTTAAATAAAATTAATGTTGCTGTGATGTTGGGCCCCGGCCATTTGTCTTTTCCAATTATCCACCCGCCCTTCCATCTATTATCTATTCTGATATACGACTCAATTATTTTCTCCGTGCTACAAGCACACGCCACTTAAAGCAGCGTGAGGAGCTGAAGGGGGCCCATCCCAGCCTGTGGATATCCCTCACCACCCCCCAAAATTGCACAAAACCAGGCAGGGGGTGCAGGAAGGATTGCAAGTCTGGGCTGGGCAGGAGGGTGCTGAAGGATCCTGGGTACTTACACAATGGCATCCGTGTCCTGAGCGAGCCGGGGTGACGTACAGCCCAGGATCTCTCCTGGGGACAGTGGCTTACACTGGGGCACACACACCTTGTACTGGGAGCGCAGCTCCTGTGACACTGCCTGTGGGAGACGTGGTGTCAGCAGGGACAGCCCATGGCACAAAGGGTGGCTGAGAAGCCTTGGGGACACCCCAACCCTGGCAGTCCCAGCTGTCGTGACCCGGTGGAGGGGAAGCAGCCCGCTCGGGGTGGCACCAGGAACAGCCCCGCGCAGCCGGGATGCTCAGTGAGGCTCAACAAACGTATCAATTAAAAGACAAGGGAAAAGGCTTAACGCTTGGATAGCCCCGTGTTTTGATAGACACGGCTCAAGAGGCTCATTCATCTCCTCCCCTCCTGCCCAGCCGGCCGTTCAGGGGCAGACAGACAGAGCCGCCGGAGCTTCCCCGGCCGCTGCCGGCACTGCATCAAAATGCCAAGTGCTCCACAGCCTGCCCTGACATTTCCAGAGCAGCTCCCGGGGGAGCTGGGGAGGGGTGCCGCCATGAAACATTGATCAGAGTTATTATAAAGTACTTGATCAACATTATGGCAGCACCACATTATTGCAGCGGCTCGCCAGAGGGCAACCAGCTCCACCAGCACCCTGAGGCTGGGACAGGGAAGGGCTGAGCCAGAGGAAAACTCAAGGGGAGACAAAAGCCAGGGATTTCCATCTCACCTGCAATGTGGAGACGAACTGGATGGTGCTCACCAGGGCCAGGGAGGTGCCCGCTGGAAAGTTGAAGCGAATGGTCTCAAGAAAATGGGATGCATCAATCTTTATGTCCACGAACACATAGAGCATCTTCAGCCCCTGGGTGGAGTCGATGGGAACTGGTGATGGGAAGAGACAGGGTCTGAGTGTGGGGTACACCCGGGGCTCCAGTGAACCCCAGGCTGTTGCTGCCTGCAGCTGGAGAATAAAGCATGTTGGTGGGGCTCCCTGTGCCCCAAACTGCCCTGGCATAGGCAGGGTGGGCTGTGCTACCCCTCTACTTGTGCTGGCACCCAGGGCAGGGGTGCAGATGGAAGCCACAGAGAGCACCCGCTCGTTTCTCTCCAGATAATGGCAGCCTGGGGAATCAATGAACACAAATCTAATTACCCCTGGTGCTAAGAAGCCTTTGTCACCACGATTAAGTGAATAATTAAAGTACACAGAGTCCACATCGATCCACAGCTCCACGTTCACTTCCCATTTTGGTGCTCTTTGCCTGATCACAATTAAGTGCAAATTACTCCCTCCTGCAGGGCACGTGGGGCTGGAAGGGAGCAAGAAGCATCATGTGCCTCACCACTGGCCACACTGATGACAGGACCACTGTGGGCAGCTCAAAAAGAGCCCAGCATCCTCACAGCAGCCCGTGGGTAACCCAGTGTCCTGTGACCCACCCAACTCTGCCCTGTGACCCACCCAACCCAGAGCAGGCAAGGGTGACAAGGCCATAGGCAGCAGATGGCAGCTGGGGTGGTGACAGTCAGCCTGGCAATGCCTGCCTGTCCCTGCAGGGAGCAGCTCCAGCTGATGTGACTCCCATTCCCTGGAGCAGCCTGATGGATACGGCCCCTTCCTCCCCTTCCCACTGTTCATTCATGAGCAGCAGGCTACAAACCAGGAGTTTTATACTCCCTGTTCCATTGGAGCCCATAACCCTCCTTCCGTAACAAAGCACCTAGCACACATATTTATCACCATCAACGCTCACACCGACGTGGCTTTCAGGACAGAGTTCTCAACAGAGGAGTCAGTATTTCATACAGAGCCTGATGCAATTCTTCAAACCCGTTTATAGGGCCCCATAAACGTCCAGGAGGGCTGCCAGGTGCTGGGAGTGTGGCAGCAGCAGGGATGCACACACCTCCTATTCACTATGGCAATTCTGCAGATCCACCTTAAAACCCAGAGCGTCTTATTGTTATTTTTGGGCTGATTCCATCCTGGGTGGACTTCAAAGTTAGCAGCATCTGGGACAGCAGCGCAGTTTCCATGGCAACTGGATCCAGAGTACTGTCCGCCTGGGGAGCACACAGCCTCCTCCTCCCTTCCCCGCCCAGCCTGCACTGTACCCTCAAAGCTGCCTTTCCCAGCCCCGGGGCGAGCGGGACCCCCAGGCCCTTGCTCTCCTCTGCCATCATTCCTTTCCTCATCACTCCACAGAGAGATGGGGAGCAAGAGCAGCCTCATCCCCTGGGCCAGCAGGGTCCTGCCAAGCCATGGCCTTGCTGCTCTGCTCCTGGGGACACGGCTGGATCCGTGTGCTGCTGCAGCAGCCGAGCAGGATGAGCACGCCCTGCTGCGCCCAAAATCCTGCCCGTGAGCAACCACCCAGCCAGTGTGGCCCCATCCAAAGCCAGAAGCTGAAGCTGGAGAACAGAAAGCCCTTTGGGAAATGATTAGCCTTTGGCACTAAGTCTCTGAGCTGGCATCAAGAGGGGCGTGGAGTTGCTCGGCATGGCACGGTGGCAGCAGCATAGCCTCCACAGTGCCACACACTGCCACCCCAGCAGGACCCCGGGGCTTGGTGTCACCTACTTAGGCAACTGTGTCCATAGTGCACCAGGAAATCAGCGCCCAGGGCCCGGGCCGTGTAGTCATCCACGCAGCAGGCGCCGTAGGTCACGTCCCCCATCACCACTGCCTCTGCATCCGTGAATCTGTGGGAAGGCACAGCACTGAGGGTCACAGCTGTGTCACCACAGCCCAGGTTCTATCCCCCGGCCCCGTGGCATGTCACTGTGGGGGGACCCTGCGCTGCCACCGAGCCACGCGGCGAAGAGGACAAGCACTGGCTACTCTCCGAGATGTCAACATGATTAAGCTGGAGAGCGGTAATCCGCCTCTTCAATTGGGTAAAGCTGTTTGCAATTCAGCGGATTATCCACTCATCAAACAATACGCTGCCAGATTCCTAATGCTCCAGCGGGGAGAGCAGCAGAGGGAGACCCGGCACAGCGTGGTGCCACCACTTCCACCAGCCAGCCCTGGGCACTGGAGCCACCAGGATGGGCAGAACAGCTGTCCTGGCATCCCTTGCGGTGCCAGCCAAGTCACCCCATGGCTGGGCACTGTGTGAGCTGGTGAATCCAATCTGCACCTGGCTGTGTCAGCCCCAGATGCCAGTTTGGTTTCTCAGTGACCTCCAGAAGAGTTGATGCTTAAGTGGCACATGGCAAGGGAAAGCACCAAACCACCAATGGTGCTGTCCCCTACCCCCAGTGCTCCAGTCCAAACCCACCTGGACCCTGCCAGCCTGTGGGTGAAGGGGCACACACCAGTACCAAACAGCAAAGCCAGGACTCTGGCATGATTCAGAGGCACCACCTTTGTGGGTATTTATTGCACCATTTTGGGGGATTATTAGCTTGGCTACCTTCCCAGGGAGCTGCCGCAGCAGGATGAGAGCAGGTATCGCGATGACAAAGCCCCGTGCCTGGAGGGGCTGCTTAAACCAGATGCTAATTCCTTATTTAATAGAGGCCTGCTGTAGCTCGGTGCCAGCGGGGTCCCCCCTGCTGCTGGCACCAGGGACGAGGCAAGGAGGGGGCCCTGGCACAGCGTCACCCCCTGCAGCACCCATCACTGGCTGGAGGCCAGGGTCCTGCGCTCCCCCCAAGCGCCAGGCAGGGAGCGTTACGTCGGCGGCAAGAATAGAAATGGTGGGCAGAGCTGGGCAGATGGCAGAAGGTGGAGAAATGGCGGAGCGTGCTGAATATTAACAGCTCCAGCCATCCCTCAGCACCCGGGGAGGGGGACAGGGGAGCAGCAATGCTGGAGCATCCCTGAGGAGGGGGCACAGCCATCCTCACCTCTGAGTCTGGCCTGGGCAGCTCCCGCTCCACAAGGGTTGGGGAAGCAGCTGGGGAATGTCAGAAGATGGGCTGGATCCTGCCAGCACCCAAATCCCGCGATTCCTCACGGCCAGCATGGCCTGGATGGGAGGATGGCTCCTCCACTGGCCCACGTGGCCACGCCGTGGGGCTGGGGGCTGCCAGTGAAGGTTCGAGAAGGCTCTTCCCACCCTTCTGAGCCGCCAGCCCCCTCCTCTAATGAGAGGTGATGAGATGAACATGAATCAGACTCCACACATCTCAGCAAAAGTGGAAAATTATTCAGCTCCTTAAGATTCAGGATGGGGAGGTCTGACTCAGAGCGGCAGCCAGCGCCGCTTAATTTTTTATAGATTAAAATGTATGCAAATTGGCCCAAACCCCAGAGAAAGTCCCTGGGGGTGAAGAGCAAGAAAGTGAAATAGCAACGGTGGAAGGAGGAGGGCAGAGGTGCCAGTGGCCCTGCCTGGTGTGTGGGGCTGCAGCTGGGCAGGGAGAGATGAGGCTGAGCCCTGCGCTGGCCATGGGCAAGATTCCTCCTCTGGCTGCAGGGAGTGGAGTCACAGGTGAGCAGAGGCCACAGGATAGTGCCTGGTGAGGAGGGAACCCAATGGTGGAGGAGTCTGGTGGTGCTGCAGGAGGGGTTCCAGGATGGCACACACCGGGATCACCCGCTCCGGCTGGGCTGGACAATCGAGCGGAGCTGTAATCATCTCCAGAGACAAATCAAAGGCAGGCACCAGGGCCTCCCCTTGATGTTTTAATCAGTTCAGTGTCGCCAGAGTCTTTCATCAAACTACAGAGGAAGGAAATGTCAATTAGCAGCCACCTGCCTCTGATGCGGGCTGGGGAGCTGCTCGCCAACCAGCCCGGACCAGGACGTGGGCAAGGGGCAGCCAAGGCAGCATCCTTGTCAGTGTTTTGTGTCCCTGGAAGTTGTCACAGCCACGGATGAGTCCCAGCAGCGTGCTGGTAGTGGTGACAGGGATGTCCCCACCCAGCGCTGAGACGCTCATTACAGCTGGGAGCTCATGAATATTGAACAAGTGGGGAGGTTATTCATCTTTTACATCCCGCAAACCCCGGCTCATTCTGAAAAACCGCCTGGCCTTAGCATTTTTCTCATCTCCCCCTAATTCATTATCTGCTCCTTTAAACAGATGGCTCCCAAAATCCCATTTATAAAGCGCTATGCTCAGCACTGGCAGGATGTGCTCCAGGGCAGGCCAGGTCCCGGCCCCGATCCCAGCTGGGACCCCCAGGCCCTCCCAGCCCTGCTCCCAGTACAGGATGGAGGCAGCAGCAATCCAGGGACAAGTTTTGGGGTTGAAAACGCTGGGTCAGACATGCACACACGGGGCCTGCATGTCTCCAAGCATGGGATAGCCAGTCCCTGTCACCTGAGCACAGGCACTTGGCTGGAGCAGCTCTGATTTATCCCAGCCCCTCGAAAAATGAATGAGAGCATTTGCTGCTGGCAGGAGCGCAAGGTCCCTTGGCAGTGTGTGAATGATACAGTGCTGGTCCTCAAGCCATGACGCAGAGCTGCTCTCCCCAGCAGGGATGAATCCTCAGCCCCTGTGTGTCCACCACTCCTTGGTGGGGAAGGGATTGAGGGGACTGGGCTGAGAGTGGCCAGTCCTGGCACCCTGTGCTATGGGAGGATGGAGCCAGCACCGGGATGCCAGGGTGCCTGCATGTTGTGCTGGCAACAGGGATACGGTGCAGACTGCCCCTTGTCTCACAGCCACCTGCCTCACCTGCATGTGGCCCTTCAAATACCCCAAAACCACCCCACAAACACCCCACAAACTCCACCCCCACTGCCTGCCCTGTGCCCAAGCCCAGTGTGTCCCAGGACACTTGTGGGTGCTGCTGTCCTGGGCTGTGGGGGCTGAGCCCAGCCCTGGCTGTGAACAGTGCACTTAATTAGCAGAGAAGCCCATCACCAAGCCCCATTACCACACTCCCAACTTCATTAGCACAGGAAGGCTGCACATAATTAAAATAATGAGTTTGCAATTTTATTGCAATTGGTGCTGGAAGAGCCTGGCTGCAGCTGGGCAATGATGGAGCCCCACAGAGCTTCTGCAAGTGGGGCACGATGGGGAGAGGTAGGTCTCCCCACAGCCCCCCAGGAGAAACCAGCTGGGTCCCCTCCCCCGAGGGGACTTCCCACTCTGTCCTCACTATTGGTGGCAGGGCAAACACCACCTCCGCAGGGTCATGTCCCAGAGCACCCCAGCTTGGCTGGTCCCGTAACAGCAAAAAAACTCCAAAATAAGGCAAACCAAGGGCTAGTGCATGTTGGTTGTAAAGCCACCATGACCATCCTGTGTCTGGATGGTGGCTGTCCCCTCTTCACAACAGCCAGATCACAGAGCTCTGTGGAATACGAGGAGGTGGCACGGGGCACCTGGTGGTGGGCACACCTGTGCAGTCACATCCCAGCCCTGGGAGGTGACAGCCCTATAGACCCCACACATTCCCCCTGGCCCAATCCCCCTGGGGCAGCCACCACCCGGGTAGAAGGTTTGAACATCTCCAATGAAGCGAGAACTTCATTCCTCCTAATGATGCTGTTGTGTGGTTAATGACAGTGATTAAATTCCCCTGCACAGTGTGCACCCGCTGCCAGAGCCTCCAGGTTGTGCTCAAAAGGACTAGGGGAGAAGGGAAGGCAGTGCTGGCCAGCAGAGAAACAGCACTGTGCAGCTGAGGCCACATCCTGATCTCTCTTATTGTCCCAGGGTGGCCTTTTGGAACCTCCTGGTGATGCTGCCAGCTTCATCACAGCATTCAGTCCCACACTGCTCAGTGCCACATGGCAGACCTGCCTGGCCAAGGGACCTGGTGCCTGCTGGCACTGGGAACCTGCTGGGCACACCAGCCATGCCACCGGGTACTGCGGGGCACACTGTCCATCAGGGCCTGTTTTGTCCTGGCCATAGCGGGGCATTTCAAGCTCTGCCACAGCTGCTGGGCTGTGCACACAGATGTTTAACTCTTTATTGCTCAACCAGGACCTGCTGTCACTCCAAAAAGTCCCTGTATGCTTCTGAGTCACCAGGATGAGACTAGGATGGTCTGTGCGCCTCCAGCAACACCTCACATGGATCTTCAAAAGCCACTGGGAGTTGGGAGGTGTTTAAAAAGTTGTTTAAAAGCCACTGGGAATCGGGAGCCTAGGGCAGGGCAGCCTCTGCAGGCATCAGGACACCCTTGGGCCCCTGTGCCATTGCCCACCCCCTCCACCAAGCCTCGGCTGATTAGCAGGAGCCTCTCACCCCGGCGTGGCACAGGAAGACAGAGGGATTAGCAGCTGCGAAGCCTGACAGCCGACTTTATTAACACGGAATCAAAAGCCCAGCTGAGAGCCCAGCTGATCCGTCTGCTCCAGCCCCGGCAGGGAGGGGAGCAGGGGTCCGCTCCCGGCTGCACAGCCCCCAGCTGCAAGCTGGTGGCGCAGGGGGACACGACTGCCACCTCCCCGGCATGACAGCGGGTGGGCTGGGGGGCTGCCCCTCCCCGAGCTGTGGTCCGAGCTCCCCCCACGCGGCTCTCCACGCTGCCGCCCCCCAGCACGAGTTCCTCTCTGCCGAATTACATCAGCCGTGACAAATGGAGCCAATTTGGAAGGTGCCGCGGGAGTGTCGTGATGTGGCGCCGGCAGCTCGCAGACCCCGGCCCCGACGTCCCCCCCCGCAGCCGGGCCGCTCGCCCCGGCACAGCTTTGACAATGACAAACCTATTAACGGTAATTAACTGGCCTCACACCGGTCAATGCTCCGAGTGCGCTCTCGATTTCAGAGGCTCCAGGCTGAGAACCCCACCGGCCTTTCCGGCGGCGGCTGCGATGCTTCGGCTACATCTTCATCCCCGCAGCCCCTCGGGGCTCGGTGAGCGCCAGTGCAATTCTGGGAAGCTCAGACCTGCCCCACCTGGCCGCCCCCTCCCCTCCTTACTCCACGGAGCTCCCCGGGGGCCTGCTCACTCCCACATGGCAGCGAGGGACGTGGTGACACTGCCATCCCACTGCACGAGGACAGACAGACGAATAGCAAGCAGCGTGTCCCCCTGGAGCTGCCTGTGATGCGGGGGAGTGAGCCACATCCCCGCTCTCGGCTCTCCCCAGCACCACCGGGCCACGGCACAAATATTCTATTAAAAGGCAGCTCCAGCAGAAGGGATAAATATTCTGTCTGAGTGGCAGCTGACACGGCTCCAGTTCAACCCAAACACACAGGGGTGGGCACTGTCACCCCAGGGGCACCAGCCCCGGGCATGGCTCTGCAGCCAGCAGCAGAGAATGCAGGGGAGGGGAAACTCACTCCCCAAACTCCCACCAGCAAGGACAGGGCAGGAGGCTGTGGGGATGGGCTGGGGAAAGGGGCTGCTCGCTGAGCAATGCCCCCAGTGGGCACACAGGTATTCCTGTCACGCTCAGCCCTCACATCCTCTCTGTCACCAGGAGGAAGGGGACACCAGCCCAGGGCTGACAGTACCCCAAGCCCCTGTCCACAGCCTGGTGATGGCAGCCAGAACACACAGCTGCAGCGATTCCTGTCACGTTGGAGGCTCATCCGGCCCCAGCACTGGGTGAGGAGGGCCAGCAGGAGCGGGTGGCCGAGCTTCCATTCCACATTAATGCTGGCGATGAATATTAATAGAAGGAAGAGGCAGGAACTAACGAGGCCACCTGCCGATTCACACCTCACCTCCAGCAGTGTAACTGGGTCCCCAGTGTGTCCCTGAGAGAGCGGACACAGGGCTGGGCTCACTCCTGCCCACAGCCACAATCCTCTGGCTGGCAGTGCTGGTACCCAGCACAGCCACATCCCCAGCCAGGGTCACGGATGGCACCCAGTGCTCCCAGTAAGGGAGTGGCAGTGGGGTGTCTCTGGGTGCTGCATGGTGGCAGTGAGGGAAGGATACAGCCCTCCTGCTCAACCTTGAAGCCATCCCACATCCAAACACCATCCCCTCAGTGCCCCCACATCCCCTCCCTTGGGTGGGCACCTTCACCCACGCAGCACCCATCTCCCACTAGCACCCCTCACCAGCCCAGCAAGGATGCCAGCACCCCAGAATCCACCGGCACCCTGGCATTCAGCACCCTGGAATCCACCATCCACCGGGAAGTGGGGCTTAAGGTTTCATTCAGATAAAAGAGCCCCTTAATCCGCTGCCTTTGAAGTCGGAGACATGAAAGCGGCTGGGTGCCAAAGCCGGAGAGGAGGCAGCTCCACTTAAAGGGACAAACCCACGCGGAGCTGCCCACACTCGCACCCATCCCCTGCCCCCCCGCCCGTGCCCACCTTCCCACCGAGTGTGGGGCTGCCGCGGGGGAGACGATGGCAGAGCGGGGACAAAGCCTGCGGGCACGGCTGCCTTCCCACCCAGCACGGCAGCTGCAGCTGCGGGGAGGCGAGGCTCACGGCCTCGGCAAGGCAGCTGCTAATGAGTGCCACGACCCCGATGGCAGACGAGGCACGAAGTGCTATTAGCACTAATTCATTGTGCTAAAACAGAGAGGGGCTGCGGAGGGGGCTGTGGTGGGTGGGGAGGAAGGCAGCCGCGCTCAGCAGGAAACAACGGCCAATTTCTGCGAGGTGCCTGCATCCACTGTCACTGCACAGCCCGGCTCCTCTCTGGTGCCTCAGCCTCGCCTCTCAAGCGGCACAGAAAAATCAAGAGAGGAGCTGTGGCCAAGGGGTCACCCAGCAGGAGTGACCCTTTCCGTGCCATCACCGTGGCCTCGAGCCTCCCCAGCCGCAGCGAGGCTGCCCCTGCGCATCTCCGTGCCGGCCAGCGTGGCTGCAGAGGCAGCACGAGGCCGGGGGGAGGAGGCTGGGTCCTTGCCGCAGCGGTGGCCCCGCTGCCGGCCCTCCCCTGGCCGCGCTGCCGTGGTGAGCCCGCGGGCACCGGGCTGGCGTCAGCCGGTTGTTAACGCGGCTGCTGCCCGGCTCCAGCACCCCTGCGGGGCCCTGGCATGCTGAGCCTGTCAGCAGCTCCCGGCACAGCAGAGAGGGGAGGAGAAGAGCAGTGAGGGCTGGGCTGGCACCGTGCCGGTCCCTGTCCCCAGGGCTGGCAGCAGGTCCCTGTGACCTGCCACAGGGCTGCCCAGCTGTGCCCAGCCACGTTGTGGCCTCAGCCACAGCACCTCCTCATCCATAGTCCTGGGCTTCTTCCTGCCCAGTGGCCAACCCATCTCCAGGAATAGCCCCCATCCCCTGGCCACGGGGGCCCCCCAGGGAAGCAGGGAAAAGCTGTGGTCTTACCGCTCGATGATGTCAGCAATGGTGCAGGCGAACATGAGGAGCCCTTCTGGCATCTGCAGGGCCACTGGGAAGAGAAACATCCACGGGGTTAGGAGGGGCTGGAAGGGACATCCTGAAGTGGGGACCAGCTCAAGGTGCAGCCACAAACCACCCTCCCCAAACCAGGCAGATGTTGGCCAAAAATCCGTGTGGCTCTGGCAGCTGGGGTGCAGACTGTCCTGCCTTGGGCCGTATCCACTCTCCCTGTGCACACACCTCATCCCTCTCTGAACCCGCTGACACTGCTGGTCTCTCCCACTTCCCGCAGTAATGACTTCCAGATTTTAATTATGTGCTGCACAGCAAAAGGTACTTTCTTCTGTTTATTTTAAACCTGCTCCTAATAATGTAAACGCGTGCCCCTGGTTCTCCTGGTACAAGAAAGAGTGAATAATCATCCCCTGTTCAGCCTCTCCACATCATTCACAATTCTACATCCCTATCATATCCCCCTTCGCTCACCTCTTTTCCAGCTAAAGGATCTAAACCTATTTAATCTCTCCTTATACAGAAGCTGCTCCAAACCTTTGATCATCCTCACTGCCCTTCTCCACACACCCCTCGCAGCTTCTCTCTCCATTTCAGGAGGGTGGCCATCAACAGCCACAGCATTGTGCCTTGCAGGAATTTATTCAACAACAAAATTATGTTTTCTCATTTGATCCCTCCTCACAGAACAATCAGAACAATCCCTCTTCCTCCAAAGGACAGCAAACTGCCCAGTGCCTGGGGTCCAGCCAGGAGCCCCCCATGGGGTGGTGGGGAGGAGCAGGGACCATGATGGAGGAGGTGAATGGAGGAGACCCCATTAATCCTGCTGTTGTTTCACCTCCCAATCCCACCAAGATATCCCAGCTTCCATGCTATCTATCCAAACACTCTCACCAGATCCCTCTCCAACAAAATCCCCATGCTTCCAGGCCCAACCCACTGGCCAGTGTGGAACTGTGTAAAGGCCTGGTTCAAATTAGGCTGATCCCACCCCGTTCCAACCTTCAGGGCCCAAGGAAAGCTGCACATCCTCTGCCAGCCCCTGCCTGACCTGGCAAGGATGAGGGCTCCACATCCCAGCATCCCCCAGCCCATTTAAGCCCATTTTGGCCCCATTTGGGGCTGCCCTCCACCCCAGACCTGCAAACAGCGGGTTGGCAGGAGGCAGCTGGGTCGCTCTCCACTGCCACAGCACAACGGGAAAAGGGGGTGCTCCCCAACCCCCCAAACCCCCCAGCAGGCAGGGCACAGGCAGGGCTGGCTGCAGCCCTGTGGGAGGCTGCGTTCCCCCAGCAACGAGCCCCTGGCTGGTCTCTGCACACGCGGATTTTTAAATCCCAGCACGGCTGGCTGGCTGATGGGCTCCGCTCCCAGCTCGGAAGCCTAAATCCCAGCCGCATATTTACATTTAATTAGGAGGTGCCAAGCAGCAAAACACAGCAAGGAAAGCCAGAGCAGCGCGGCTGGGCGGCCTCGCCGTGTCCTGGTGGGACACGCCCAGCCCTGACTCCCACCCCACAGCCGGAATGGGCCGGGCAGCCCCCACACCCTCCGGCCTTCTGCATGGCAGCCGGGAGCAGCTCAGCTTCCAGAACATCCCCGTGACGCCTGCCAGCCCTGCCAGCTCGGTGGCAGCAGGCAGAGCCATTCCCAGGTGGATACAAAGCATTTCCAATCCGGCTCTGTCACACAGCCCCACGAGCAGCCCCTGTCTGCAGGTGGAGCCAGGGTGGGGACAGGGTGACACTCGGGGTGGAGGGGGAGGCTCTGAGCCCTGCTCCCCTAGCTGATCACACATTGCTCAGTGGGATGCACAGGCTGTGCAGGGAAAGCCCTGGCAGCACTCCTGAAGCCTCTACAATCATTCCCTGCTCCTCTGGGGGTACAGAACCCTTTGAGGAAGGTCCAGCCCAGAGAGCAGCACGGCCCAGCTCCCTGCCAGCCCCCCCCTGTGCCCGGTGTTGTGGGGCTCCCCCTTGCCGGCCCCAGCAGTGTGTCAGGAAAACGCAGGGAGAGAGGAGAGAGGCAAGAGGAGCACAGCAGGGACCTGGCCAGCATCCCAGACACATCTCCAGGCTGACAGGTCCACGCAGCTCAACCTGTCCTGTCCAATGTGATTATAATCCAGAGATACAGATCTATTAACCCCCCTCGAGAGGAGCAGAGCTCGCCAAGACAGAGCCTGAACACACCGGGGGCACAGCAGCAGCTCAGCCCCAGCCTCACATGCCCCACGAGGGGGGTGTTCAGCAGCACAAACCAGCCCCAAAACCTCTCACCCCCCCTCCCCGGGGCAGCGCTCACCCTTCCTGGCCCGAGCCTGCCGGATGCGCCAGACGGTCTTGGGGATCTCGAAGTTGTAGTTGCGGGGCAGCGCCTCCGCCGCCTCCCGCAGCTCCGCGTTGCCCAGGATCTCCTCGGGGATCTGCTGGGCCACCTGCCGGGCTCGGGCTGCGGGACAAACCGGGGGGGGGACCCAAAGGAGCCGTCAGAGGGCAGCGCAGCCCGCTCGCCACGGGCCACCTGCAGCCCCGCTGTCCCCAGGCCAGCCCTTGGGTGGCTGTGCTCACACCCCCAAGGACAGGCGGGGAAAAGCGGGGGGTCCTGCCCTGCATTGCTGGCGCTTTTTGGGGGACAAGGCGGCTTCTTTTAGCCCAGAAAGCACCGCAGTAACGATGTGAAACCCTGTGAGTGCAGCTGGCTGTCCCCACAGCGAGGGGACAGCAGGCGCAGCCCCTCAGGGCTCGTCGGCCAGCACACCCTAATGCACCCCCGTTTCCCCAGCACCGGGATCCCGTTATCCCAGCGGGAAAAAGGCCCCAGCGCCGGGTGATCCATCCCCGGAGCCTCATCTGAAGCCGCCCCCCGACAGCAGCCGCCCCCCTACATCTCGGCGATGCCAGAGTGCAGCGGGGGAGTGACAGCAGGGGGATTATTCACTATTTCCAGCCCAACACCGGCACTCACGAGCCACCAAACCCTCCCCGCACGGCCCACGGGACAACCGACAAAGGGCCAGCTGGGCCGGGCCGGCGGTGGGGGCGGCAGGGACGCTGCAGGAACCACCTCCCGCCACCGGGCCGGCCTCCCCCGTCCAGGCAACCAAAACAGCGCCCGGTAGCGGCACCGGGAGCCCCGCGCGGAGCCGGTCCCGGCNCTCTCGCCACGGTCCCGGCGGGACGCTGGGAGTGCAGTGCGATGTGACAAGCGCTGCGATGGCGGGGCTGTCCGCCCTTCACGTCGGGGACGTGGTCCCGCCGCGTCCCTCGCGGTGCTGATAGTTTTAGGGTTAACGGTGCTAAGGTTGACACAGGGACGGGGAGGGAGCACCGGGGACGCTGTCACGGTGACGGGCCTGTGTGTGTCCCCCCCACGTCCCTGCCAAGCATGGGGCAAGAAGGAGCCGAGGGACCCCGAGGAGATAACGGGGGTCCCGACGGTGCAGTGAGGACAGCAGCGCTCCCGGTGGAGTAACGGGACCCTCTCGGGGCAGTGGGGACAGCAGCGCTCCCGGTGGAGTAACGGGAACCCCTGTGGTGCACCGGGAAGGAGGCAGGAGGGACTGTCTGGGGACAGCGAGGACAGCTCCGGGACAGCTGCGGAGAGTGCGGGGACAGCAGGAATCGGGGGACAAAGGGGACAGCAGAGCCCCCGCTGGGGTATCCGTGACCCCGGTGGGACGGCAGGGATCGGGTGGGGCGGAGGGGACGAGAAGGGGCGGAGGGCACCGTAGGGAGCGGCGGGGACAGCAGAGACCCGCATCGGACGGCGACATTTCGGCAGGACACGGCGACACGGCGGGCAGAGGGGACGATAAGGGGCGAGGGGACGGTCCCCGGGGAGCGGCAGGGACGGTGCCGGGCAGGCGGGACAGCGGGGACAGCCGTGCCCACGGCAGGCGCGGGGCGGCGCGGCGGAGCCTCGGTGCGATAACGGGGCACCGTGCGGACGGCGACGGCAGAGGGGACAACGATGTGCCGGGGGTGACGGTCGCTCCCGGGGGGACCGCAGAGCCCCGGG
>WBNO01010567.1:24785-140484 GCA_013400575.1 Peucedramus taeniatus
GGCGAGGGGAGCAGCCGGTCCTCCCGGGGGGTCCGGGACGGTGGCCGGGGTGGGGGGGACAGGACCCCCGGGCCCGCTGCACCGGGGCCGGTCCCGGGGAGATGCTGGGGACAGCGGTGCCGTGAGGGGGGACCCCGGCTGGACCCCCCCGCTGCTGTCCCGTGCCCCAGGGAGGGGGCGGCCACACCGCCCCGGGCCCAGCCCTCGCCGCCAGCAGCACATGCCCTGTTGTAGCCCCTCTCCGACGAGGCTCGGGCGGTGGAGGAGGTGCCGGCGCTGGGCGTGCAGCCCCTGGCATTCTGGTGCGGACCCCCAGGCAGGGCAGAGCCCCCCTGCCACCCCAGAGATGCTTTTTCCCGCCGGGGGAAATGTCACCTTGCGGCTGTGTGGCCTCGCACTCGGATGCTCCTTTCTCTGGCTCCCGCCTCAGCTTTGTTTGGCATATTAACCCAGCCCGGCTGGATGACTTGGGAACAAACCCCAAGCCTTTGGAGCAGTCCCGCTTTCCAGCCTCGATTCCCAGCCCCGGTGCAGCTGGCTGGAGGAAAAGCATCATCCAGGCTGGGAAACAGCGAGCCTGAGGTGGAGGCAGGCAGCGAGGCTGCCGACAGGGTTGGTTCCCACCAGGGGTAGCCTGTTAAGGTCAAGATCTACAGCTTTCATTTGTGGAGCTAGAAAAACAAAATGCAAATTGAAGAGCCTGTGGGCTAAAGCAAAACCTATTCTTAAAGTTTTTTGTCTTGTTAAGCAAGGAAATAGAGTGCCAAATAGGCTTTGTTAAGTGGCAGTCTAATTAATAATTTAAAATCTTGTAGCTGTCTTTCATTAGAATTTATCTGTACATCAACCACAAAATCAGTCAAACACACTCATTTATAAGTTAATACCGTTCCTGAATAATTCAACAGGCAGTTAGAGGCCTCCATCCTGCCGACAGGTTCTCCCCTCCCTGCCTCACCCTGGCCAGGTGTGCCTGGGCAGGGGGTCCCTGTCCCAAGCATTTGCCCCAAGCAGGGTGCAGAGGGGACATCCCCCATGTGAAGCAAGGGGACAAGGGGACAGCTGCTGCTGGGGCGCTGGGCTGGGGCCAAACCCCTCTGTGGGGCTCTGGGGACGCTGGTTTTGTCAAGGATGGTGGCAAGGCAAGGCTGTGCTGGTGGGTGGCAGCACGGGCTGATGGTGGCACTGCCACCGCCTTCCACGTCCCACTGCCGGGGACCAGGCTCGAGGCTGGGGCCGTGGCAGGGCTTGAGGCAGCAGGAGCTGTGCCGTGGTTGACACCTCCAAGGGGACGGCTTCACACGCGGTGCCACATGGGCAAAGTCGTTTGCAGCAGGGTGGCAGCAGCGTGGACGGGCAAGTGCTGCTGTTCCTGGGGGCATTTTGGGCCTCTTGTGCCCTGTGAGCTTCATCCGTGGAGTCCCTGGTGGGATTCAGGGTGGATTCTGTGCAGTGGGATGTCACTTGGTGGCGTGGCAGGGGGTGACAGCATGGGGTGCAGTTCCATCCCAGGTGAGGGTGTCACAGCCTTGTCAGAGGTGGCCGCGGGCAGCCGCAGGCAGGAGTGCAATCCTGGCGATGCAGGAGAAGGAGATTTCCAGGTCAAGGATGACACCAAGGTCACGGGCAGCCACATCCCTGTCCCTTCCATCGCTCATGCCATCAGTGGGGTGTCCAGCCTCCATCCCTCCCTGCCAGGGCAGCAGTCAGCGGGCAGGGTGCAGGCGCAGGCTGGACTGCGGTTCCTGCGCCGGGGAGCCAAGAGCCCAGAAACCTTTCTGCTTATAAAAGTTTAATTTCATAAAGAGCTGATAGGAAGCCACAAGCTCTCTGTGCCCGGTGAAGCAAGAGAGGGGGGTCAGGATGTGGCCCAGGCTGTCCCTGCGGTGGTGCTGGGGGGAGAGAGGAGGGCTCGGCAGGCGAGACCTGCCTGGACCTGGAGTCGGAGCCGGGATGCGAAGGAGCCGTCGCTGCTCAGTGACCTGCACTGATGGAGCCCGGCAGGGTCAGAGCCGTGGCCACGCTTGGCTGGATGTTATTCCCACCTTTTGCCTAAAATGCCACACCCGGCGCCCCGCAGTCCCATCTGAGTGCTGGAAGCTGTGGGTGACACTCCAGGTGGCCTCGAAGCGCTGCCCTACAAACAGCAGTGAACCTGCTGGGGAGATGTAAAAATATGCATTTTCCAGCGTGATTTCACACCCATCTTCCCTTGAAACACCTGGCAGTGCTGGAGCCAGTGGCACAGGCCAGCAGCAGGGACAGTGGGGCTCCATGGTTTGCAGGATGAGGCCATGAGTGGGATGTCATTGCCTTGGGGCCGGGCAGGAACTTGGGCTGCTGGAAACTGCTGGAGCACTGATGGGTTTTGACAGCAAGAGCCAAAATCTTGTTTCAAGGCAAAAACCAGGCAGGGAAGTGTGGGAGCCTGGAGGGATGTGGTGGTGGCCAGGTGTGACCAGGGCTGTCTCCCACTGGGGTGTCCCCTGCTCCCGGCAGTGCCCCTGTGAGAGTGTGGGAGCAAAGCCCCCCTCGCAGAGGAGTGACCCTGGACACGGCCACTTTATCCCCACATCACTGGGGCACCGCCTGTCCCACATTGGGGCACTCCTGGGTGACACTGCCACTCATCCCCACCCCAGGGAGCTGCTCCAGTCTCCCCCAAACAGCCAAAAACTCGGGCTTTGTTTGCAAAGTGCAATTCCAGGGTTCAGCCACGATCGATAGAGACTTGGGTTATTAAGAGCAGATTATGTTTGCAGAGCACTTTGGTGGAGCAGCAGTAGCACAGGCACCCACACCCCAGCAGTGGTGGCTGTTGTTTGGGTTCCCAGCAGGTTGGGATGGGCGAGGTGTTGCCCTCGTTCAGAACCCACCGAGGGAGGCTGAAGTCTGATTTAAGAGCAGCTGCAACAAGTGGGAGGCTGCAGGGAGAGCCATGAGGCCAGGAGCAAGGAGGATCCTGGTGGGAGTCAGTGAGGAGGAGCTGGGGATCCGTGTGCTGCACGGGCAGGGGGGCAGGGGGTGGCCTCAGGAGCACCACTGGGATACAGGAGCATCCGTGTCCTCTCCAGCGAGGCTGCTCTTCCCCTGCTATTTTGGGTGATGCTGCTCAAGCCCAAGGTGGAAAGAGCTGGCTCAGCCTCAGGATCCTGTGCCAGCAGCAGGGCTGGTGCTGTCCCCGCTCCGGATGTCAACACCACGTCCCATCTCCCAAATGGAGGAAGCACCAATCCCACCGATCCCCCTGTGCCATCCCTGCGGAACAGCATCACCATGGAAACCCACAGCCCTGCGCCTGCCGCCCGGCAATCAGAGGGGGGACACTTTTAGGAATATTATTTTTACTGATGACAAATGGTGGAGGCTCGGTGCTGACAAAGGAGATGAGGCCAGTGCTGGGCATCGCCTGTTTTCCCCGTGGCCAATCTTTCTCCTGCTTTTCCTGCCGGGGGCACGTGCTGATGGGGCAGCCGCGGCTCTGCCCGGGTGTTAAGTGCGGGCAGGGCAGGCAGCAGATGCAGGACGGGAAGATGCGGGGGGCAATCTTCTTTGCGCAGATTAGGATTGGGGGTTATTAAGCGGAAAATGCTCCATTTGGTGTAGAAAGCTCCTTTTCCTTTTTAACAGCATATGTGCCCGCTGGCTGCTTGCTTCCCGGTGGTGTTGGCACGGCGGCTCGGAGCCCGCACGGCAGCTTGGAGCCCGCCCAGCTTTGGTGAGCAGCTTTTAGCGATGCTCCTGCCTGGGCCGGGAGAGCCGTGACCGCTCCGTGGTGCCAAAAGCGGGTTCCTGTCACGGCCGTGTCTCTCAGGGCCAGCGGGACGGGGTGGCAGCGTGGTTTGGCCCTGGAGAGGTGATGGCACAGCAGGTCCATGGAGGTCCAGCGCATCCAGAGCGATCCCGTGTGTGGGGAGAGCGCGGTGCTGGAGCCGGAGGGTGTCAGAGGTGCTCCACGTGCTCCCGAAGTCCCGGCATCGCCATCGCATGGCGAGGATGCAGCCGCTGTTTACCGGGGAGCAGCGGCGGGAGGGAATTTGGCTGCTGCTGCTCTGGCAGGGCTCCTTACGGAGCAGCCCTGCAAGCGGAGGGGAGGTGCCAGCGGCTCCGCCAGCCCCGTGTGCCGCACTTGGGAACCGCTTTCTATTTTTTTTCCAGCCGCATTTGCACCAGCGTTTGCATTGGTTTGCTTGGGGAAACCCCATCCCCGTGACCGCGGGACCCGCACGGTGCCACCCGAGGGGCGCAAAGCCCGTCCTTGGGCACGGAGAATGTCACCTCGGGCACCTTTTCTGCCCGAGGTGACCTGGGTGAGATCCTTCCATGAGACCTTCACCCAGCTGGGTGTCCGTGTGCATTGCTTGCACCGGGCAGATCCCTTCCGATCCCCTCGGGGGGAAGGCAGAGGGGGACAAAAGCTGCATCCGCTGCCGGCTCCTGCCTCCCTGAGCCTCCCTCCTTCCCTCCCCGCCGCCTGCAAATTCGGCATCCCATCGGGTGCTGGATCCAGGCACTCTGCGGGAAGCACACCGGAGGCAGCAGAGGGGCTGGGATGATCCCCCCTCGGCAGGGATATGCCGGGGTGTTTGTGCTAACAAGCCCAGCGTATTATAATTTCAATGGAATTTAAAAAACAAAATAGTCCTCAGACAAACGACTCTGCAGTGCCTCTGCCAAGGCCTAAGATCTGCTGCTATCTATTTTTTAATAATTGAGGGTAATAAATATGTATTTCTTTCTCCTTTCTCTCCGTACGCCGCAGCTTGTCAGCTCCCTGCGTCTCTCCTCTGATCAGACCCCATCTTTGCCGCGCGGAAAGGAAAAGAAAGGGGAAAAAAAGAAAGAGAGGGGAGAGGAAAAAAAAAAATTCTTTAAGCAAAAAGGATTAAAGCCTTGAAAGTAGGTCTGCCCGAGCTACTCGGGTCTTCCTGCTCCCTGCCAGCCGCAGACAGGGCCAGGGACAAGAGGAGCATCCCCAGGTGGTGGAATCCGTCCCCGCAGGGTGTTTTTGGGTGCAGAGCCCGGCTGGGCAGCGGCAAATCCCCCGGGGAACGGGGCTGTGGCTGGGCAGAGCCGCCCAGTAACTTGGCAAAGCGCTGCTCGGAGCCGGTTCTGCTTCGGCGGCAGATATTCCCCGGCTTATTATTCCCTCTGGTTTTCAGATGGACACGTTGGCTCGAAGACGTGGAGGGGGTTTGGCAGTGGGGCTGAGCCCGGGCCAGGCTGCGGGACCCCCCCGGCCTCGGGATGCTGGGGCGGAGGAGGAGCTGGTGTGAAGGAGGCGGCTATTTATAGCTTCCCTCGGCTTTTGTTCCTTTTCCAGTAGAGCTCCTCTCGAAATAGAAACAGTGCCGACTGCACGGCCGCTCCCGGGGCCCAGTCTGGATGCGGGGGGCACCTCCCGGCTCGGGGCGGGGGGATACCCCAAGCTATGAGATGCTTTTGCCTTGGGCATCCCCCCATCCTGCATCCCTCGAGCTGGTGTGGGATGGGGAGTGGAAGCTGCCCCACTGCACCCCCCGTGTGCTGGTGATGCCCCTCCCGACCCTGAAGGGGATGAATGGCTCTGAGGGGAGCATCTCTGTCGGGTGACAGCCCTGGGTGTCCCTTGGGAGGGCAGGTGAATCCCTCGGGAACGCCCTGACACGGTCTGTCCCCGTTTCCCAGCTCAGTCGTTTCCTCTGCATTTCCCTCCCGGCATCCAACAGCACCCCCTTGCTCCCCCCACCCCATCTCTGATCAATATAGCTGGGAAAAACAAAACAAAACAAAGTAAATATTTAATACGATCCAGGGAGCCACAGCGAGCGCTCCCCCCGTCTGTCTCCTCCAGCAGCAGCTCCCCGGCCCTAATGAGCCTGAGTGCAACAGGGATCGATGGCAAAGGCAACCTCTGCACAGGGGTCAGCTCTGCCACATCCCCTGTGCTGCTCCGGAGCTCAGGCTCGGCTCCCTGCACCCCCAGGGCTGCCCACCCTCCTCATCCTCTTCCTCGTGCCCCGTTTTTGCTCTCCTGTGTCCCCTTTGTCATCTCCAGCTCTGGGAGGGATGAAGGTTCTGCTGCTCCATTGCAGCCACACAGGACATGAGCTGTGGCAGGCATCAGCTCCAGGCTGGGGCTTCCTTGGGGTGTGTGTGGGATGGGGTGTGTGTAGGGCTGGATCCAGCAGGGGATGGGATGAGTGTGTCTTCCTCCACACTCGTGGAGCAGATCCCTTATGGATGGAGGTGGGAGCCTTTGGGAGACCCCAAATAGCTTTAGAGCTGGTGCTGGCTGTTTAACCAGAGCCAAGACAAGTCTGTGTTTGTGGTGGGACCAGATGTGCCTCCTCCTCTTCCTCATCAGCCTCTCACCCCCTCAGCTGCATCCTCTGGTGTCCTCCAGAGACCCCAAGTGCTGGCAGAGATTGGGAAGTGCCAGTGCCAGGTAACTGGCAGGCTGGTCCTGGCAATGCCAGTGCAGGACCTGCCTCATTGCACTGTAGCTCTGCATGTTTTCTGAGTTTGGATGGTCCCTGTCACTCCAACAGCAGTGGAGCTGCCAGATTTCCTGTCACCCTGACCCAGCTGCCCTGCACTGGATGATCCCTTTTGTGCCCACCACCCATAGGAGAGGGACCAAGCTTTGCCCCCAGCCAGGCATTCCATCAGCTGGACCTGTGCATCCCCTTGCAGCCTCATCCTGCCCTGGAGTCCCAGCAGGATGCAGAGGTGGCACACAGGAGGCAGAACCCAGGAGTGGCACCAGGCCGTGCTCCTCTGCCACCACAACGTTTCACAAATTGTTTTTCCATGGAAAAGTCAATTGTCCTTGGTAGTGCCTGGGATGAACCCACAGCTAAATTCCATCCCTGGGATGTGATGAGAGGGATGCCCACCCTGCCTGATGCCCCTCACTCATCCAGCACTGCAAAGCCTCAGCCAGGCTGTGCCTGGGGGTGGGAGCTGCATTTACAGCTGGGAAAAAACCCAGTGTGCCCCGAGCACGGGGCTGGGAATGTGCATCTCCTGCCTCCCAGGTGATGCTGCTGAGCACCTTCCTGCAGCTCAGGCTCTCCCAGCAGGCAGGGGGCTGCAGAGGTGCCAGGGCAGGGCTCCCCCTGGGAAGTGCAGCAGTGGGAGCAGGAGCTGGGACAGCGGCGCAGGCCCTGCGTCACAGATGCAGCTTGTGGCAAAGTGCCGAGGAAGTTTTGCAGCAGCATTAGAAAATGTTGACATGTTTTTTGAAACAATTTCAGATCTGATATCTGCGCCAGATTGAGTTTGTAACCAGCTTTATTGTTTAAGCCTGCTGGGATTTCATCAAAGGCGTCTGCTGTTTACCCAGAACCATTTCATTGGAGAAAACAGCAAACAGACCTGCATTTCTATCTGATTTCACTTTTTCCTTTTCCTCCTGAATTTAAGTGCTTGTGAAAAGCATGGCTGATAAGGCAGAGCGGTGTGGATAAATCCGAGGACTGGCGGTGGATGCTCTACCAGCTGCTCCAGCTTTATTAATAGACTGAAGGCAGTTGCTGGACCAGCTGCTGGGTGCCAGCCTGGAGCCAGGCACCCGCCTCGGGGGCAGCTGGATGTCCCCAGATGGTTTTGGGATCTCCATCCCGGCAGGCTGAGCCGAGTCATGACTCCTCAGGATGCCGAAGGCTGGGAAGAGGATCCACGCAGAGCTTTTTTAGTGCTTTCAGTGTGAATTCAGATTTAAACTGTGAGGGAGCCAATGCCTGTCCCTCCCCAGGGAGTGACCCCAGCAGGCAATGTGCTCTGTCACTCCCTGACAAGCCAGGCCAAGGCAATGCAGGCACGGGAAGCAGAGAAGGATGAAGGAGAAACCAAATGAGAAAGGGGCTTGGTGTAAACTGCATCAATCCTTCTCTCACATCCCTGGGGAATCCAGTGGCTGCCAGCCTGGCTCTGTCTTTTGCCCATTGCTGACCTTGGAAACACACTGGAGAGGAGGATTTGGGGCTTGAGACAGAGCCCAAGAGGCTTTTACAAGGAGCTGACCTGTGGGCTGCAGCCCCCTCTGAGCTGACTGCTTTGTCCAAGCAGCTTCCCACAGTTGCATCCTGGTCACCCATCACCAGCATTGTTTTCTCCAGGGTTCAGCATCTACCTCACTTGGGGATGGCCTTGGTGGCTGTTCCCACTTTTCCTGGCTTTTGGGACAGAGACACAACAGGCTGGGGTTGGTGGAACACATCCCACTGCCTTTCCTGGGCTCCCTTTGGCATCTCCCAGCTGTCCCAGGTGCTGGCACTCCCTGGGCAGGTTGTGCCAGTGGCACCTCGCCAGCACTCCTGGGGCTTGTCCTGCCCATCCATCACACCTGCACGGTGACAATGTAATTTTTATCTCCAGTTGTTTATTTCTCAGACAGAACTACTTGTAAATTCTGAGAAGAATATATATCCCTGCGCATGACAGATCCAGCACATGGCGATTAATCTGCCCTCTTAAGACCTGAATACAAAAGTGTCCCAATGTCACTCCTAGATGGGGTGTCAAGCCCTGGGGCAGCACTTTGGGGATATGCAGGATCCTGGTGGCAGAACGTGCCCAGGTCCAGGTGACACTTCCCAAATACTTATTGCACTTTTTACCAGCTCCAGTGGTGCCTGACTGATATTCCAGCTCTCTCCAGACTCAGGCTCCAGCTCCTCTTTTTGGAAGGTTTATGCAAATAGGGCTTTTTTTTTTTTTTTTNAAGGGTTTTTTTTTTTTTTTTTTTTTTTTTTTTAATTCCTTGCCGCTGCTGCTCTGCTGTGCCCCAGATAGCAGAAGTGCTGAGGACAGGTGTTTGCGTCAGGTCCTGCGGCACCCGCGTCCCGCCCGGCCGAGGGGAGGAGGGATGTGCCGAGGGGATACCCCGGGGGGAAAGGGGCAGGGAGCATCCAGCAGAGGCCAAGGCTGGAGAGGGGAAGCTCCTTTAATGGCTGCACTGCGCTAGCGAGGATGGGCATTGATGGCAGTGCAGGTCTGTTGCAAGCCCAAGCATGGCTCTGTCCCCAGGACAGGGATTGGGGTGTCACTTTGGGCTCTGCAGCATCCCCGCAGCCCCCTTGGCAACACCCTCTGTGTCACAGAGCCTCTTATTTACAACGTCCTACTCGGGAGCATCTGGGAAGCGAAGCGCGTCATTTCCAGAGAGAGGAAAAATGCTGCATATTTCAGTGTCTTTTGAATTTTTTAGGTTTCCCTGAACTGTGCTAATGGGTTGGTGGTGGCGGGGGGGAGGTGAGGGCCCAGCCCAGCTCCCGGCCTGCCTTGCTGCTCCTCGGCGCGGCCATCACTGCATTGCTGCTCTTAAAATATTCAGTGCTGTTGGCCACAATTTCACAGCGGGTCAAAGCGCGCCGAGCCAGCAAGAAGGAGGGAAAGTGTGACAACGAGATTAACCCCGGCCCGGCAGGCCCCGGCCGTGCTCGGCAGGCTGAGCACGATGTGCTGCAGCCACCTCATCCCAGGGGACCAGCAGAGAGTCCGGAAGGGCCACGACACCCAAAATCCCTCTGGTGGCCCAATCTTGCTGAGTCGGTGGCAATCACCTGCAAAGTGGTGAAGGGAGGTTGAGAGCATCCAAAATCCTGCTGGAAGGACTGAGCATCCCCTCCTTCTCCAAGCTGCTGATCCTCAGCTCTTCATCCCACTGGTGATGCAGTGGGATGAAGAGCTGAGGATCCCCCCAGTTCTTGGGGACGTTGCTGAGAGCCCTCAGTGCTTTTCACCCCAAGAGGTTGTGGTTCCCAGGCCTTGCACAACCATCAGTTGGAGCAGCAGATTTACAATGCAAAAGAGCAGCTGCTTGAGCCCTGTTTGCTGACAGGGATTTAGTAATCCTGTCGTCAGCCCGGAGTTTGCTCTCCGAGTCGCTGGCTTTGGCTGCCAGGCTTTTCTAAGAAAACTTCTGAGGCTGGGGGAAAGAAGAAGTGAAGCAAAGCACACAGTCTGTGCCCACCATGCAAGGGGGTGTCTGTGATTCTGTGTGGAGCATGGGGTGGATGAGGGATGCTGCCACAGGGAGAAGATGTGCGCCAGGCTCAGTCCTGGGAGCCACGTGTTGTTCAGAAGCAGGAGACCCCCAGGAATCGCCTCTTGCATGGGCTGCACACCTTTGGGCTGGGATACCCTGCGTGGCCAGGTTGGCTGAGGCTTGGTTTTGTGTCTCCTGCACTTTTCCTTGGATTCTTGGTGGCGTGTCACGACTTCAGAGCTCGGCACCAGCAGCACGGATGAGCGCGCACGCAAGCGTGGTGTCACCTGCAGGAAGTGCTGCAGCTGATGGATGCTCTCCTGGGGTTTTAAGAGCACTGTGGCTGATTTATCAGGGTGTCTCCAGGGGTCACGGTCATGCCATGGACAAGAGGTGGCCGCTGGGTTGGGTGTTCTGTCAGGGAGTTGGCATCCTGCTGTCCCAGGCAGCCACCTCCAACCCAAAGGCAACTAGCCCCGTGGTGCCACCTCTGTCACTGCCTCATCCCCAGACACACCCACTCATTCCCAAAATCACGCTTCCCAAGGGTGCAGGGGTGCGTTGGTGTCTCTGCCAGGCTCGGGGCTGGACCAGCAGTGCCCTCCCTGAGCCAGCCCCGTGGTCGCCCTCCCGCACCCTGTGCCGGCGCCTGGCCAAGCTCTTCTCCCTAATTCTCCTTCATCCCTGTTAATGTACCACCAGATGTTCTCATTATCCATTTAAACATATAATCCTCCCCCGAATCCCACTAAGCTCCTGGCCTCCCCGATACCTCATGGCAGTGTGTTCCACAGGTTAATTATGCATTTTTAATTAATCGCCAAGCAGAGAATGACCCATGAATAAGGGATATGAAGATCCTTCAACTGGGAATAGTTGGCAAATTGTCCCCAGGCGGGGCCATGCTGGTGTCATGGTCTCCTTGAATAACAAGACTAGCTCTAAAAATTCCTGGTTTGTGGATCTGGTGTGACTGGAGGCTGTGACAGAGCTGTGCCTGTGTGGATGGGACTCCTCCTGTGCCTCATGTCCCCCTCCAAATGGGGAGGAACCACGTCCCCACCAGCGCTGCCTGTGTCCCACCTGGAAGTGATGGAGCAAGCGCAGGGAGGAGGAGGAGTGAGGCAGGGAGGAGAAAAAAAAAAAAAAAAAATCACATGTTGTTTTAAAAAGGCATTTTTGAGTGAATGCTGAATAGGGTTTGGGAAAATTGCCTTAAAGGCCTGTTCTCTGCAGGGACGGAGCTTTTCATGGAGCAGGAGTATTCTGAAACTTAATTGCACATTTGCACGGGCTAGTGTTTTTATTTCTCTCAGGTCTCCGAGGTGGTCTTTGAAGATTGCTGTCTCTCTGTAATGGTTTTCTTTATCTCAAATAAATTCCGCACACCTGCGAGGTGGAGCCGCTTGAAAGAAATTATGTCGGAATTGGCTCTTGATTTAATAAATCTGCAAATGGAACTGGGATGCAGAGAGGCGAGGTGGTTGGTGGGGCTGGCTGCACCTCCTCCCTGCTCCCCAGCTCTCCTCTCCCTTCCCTTCTCCACCAGCCTGCTCTCAGCCTCCCCGTGGGCTGGGAAGAGTGTGGGGCTGAGCAAAGCGAGCCCAGATCCTGCCTTTTCCTCCTGTCAGCCACTGCTGGCACATCTGAGGGAGCTC
The DNA here is from genome assembly GCA_013400575.1 of Peucedramus taeniatus. Taxonomy (NCBI): domain Eukaryota; kingdom Metazoa; phylum Chordata; class Aves; order Passeriformes; family Fringillidae; genus Peucedramus; species Peucedramus taeniatus. The sequence goes on from WBNO01010567.1 coordinate 36,417, forward strand.
CAGCTGAATGTCTGGCAGCACAGACCCCTCTAATGCCCACCTGGCTGCCTCCTCCAGGAACGTGCAACCCTGGCACAAACCCATCTGCGCTTCCAAAAGCTGCCATTAAGATCCCTAGGTCTGAACTCGGTGGAGATGATGCTACCAGCTGAATGCCCAAAGGGGTATTCCCAAGGAATGTCCTCAGGACCCTCCTCCAAGGAAGTTTGATGCCTTAATCATTCTGGCCTCAGTCTGGAGCTGTGCTTTGCCCCGGCAGCTCCTCCTGCAGCCGCCTATCACACGCTGCCACCATTCCTCCTTCTCCAGGAATCAGTTCCGCGGCTCCCCAGCTCACCAGGGGACGTTTAGCCAGCGCTCCATTTTGGAAGCAGTGGGGAAAAGCCTGCGGCAGGGCTGTGTGCCTCTGCAGCAGGCAGCCACAAATCCCTGGGCAGCCGGGGCAGCGTGTGCCGGGCAGCCCTGGCTGTCAGGAGGGAGGAGAGGGATGGGCGGCCGCGGGAGTACACAGACAGGTTAATGGCAGCCGTGGATGCTGCACAATTGGATTTCACCTCCCCGCTTCTTAAGGAATCAGCAGCTCTCCCTTGCTCAGAAATCTGGCCATCCTCCTGTTCCCCTGAGCCTCAGGATGAATGGTCACCCGTTGAAAACTCACCAAGGGCCGTCCCAAACCCTCCAAACCCTCCCTCCCCTTGCCCGGCTCCCCGGGTGCCAGGTTACCCGCAGAGGCCGTGCCACCTCCTGTGCGAGCCCAGGCTGCTCAGGCTTCAGGTGAACAAGGCTCTGGGAGGTTTTATTGCATTGCTGGGTTTTGTTCCACTCTGTTATTTGCCACGATTGAATTTGCTGCCGTGGAGGCAGGAGCTGGCGCAGCCGGAGCTCCCTCGCCGCCCGCGCCGCTCCGGTAGGACCGTGACCTTGTCTGGGTGCCTCACTTAGCCCTGGGTTGGGTAATTCGGTGCTGGTGAGGGAGCTGGGTGTTCCTCTGCCTCCCACCGAGCATCCCGGCGTGTTCCGCTCCCCTGCCTGAGCCAAATCCTCGCTCTGCTCCACTTTTAAGCGTTGACCTTGGAAATACTTTCAGGGAAAGCATCTGCCTTCCCAGCTCTCTCCTCTCTTTCCTACCTGATTATGTCCCTCTGTCCTCATCTCCCTGAGCACCTGCTGAGGTTTCAATGCCATGGGCATCACCACAGTGCCTGAACTCCTGTGCAAAGCATTCCCAAGTTTTAGTCACACTTGCTGGTTCATGGTGTCAGCTGGGAAGCAGCATCTCACCTTCCTCCTGCCCTGCTCTTGCACTTACGTAAAAAGCACCTCAGTTTCCTCAAAATGTAGTTTCTTGGCTCGTTTCTCTTTGGACAGAAAGCTGTGTGGCAGCAGAGCTGGCAAAATCCCACCTTTCAGTGCAGGTGGCCTTGGATCAGTGCAATCCTGTGTGGTGGCACCGATGCCACACCAGCACGGGACCAGACCCCAGCCCTTAACAGCGACACGGAGCCATTCCCGGTGCGTTGGGAAATGCAGCTGTGAGGGGTCAGTGGGCAGAGCCTTCCAGGAAGGCTGTGGAAGCCTCGTTCTCTCTGTGTTGACAGCGACAGCTCTTCTTCCCCACCGGCTGTGCCGTCGCCTCTGCCCCGTGATTGAATTAGGGGGCTGTAGCCCACCCCCCTCCCGCCCGGTCCCCGGCGCGCCGGGCTCAGATGCTGAACTCGAGAGCCGTAATTTAATAAGTCTCAGGCAGACAGTGCTCCGATAGCCGTCGGGATCTCTCGCCTCTTCCCTGCCCTGCCATGCGCTGATTTATGCTCCCAGGTGATGGCTGGGATTTTGCCTGGGATTTGTGGTCTTCTGGGGTGATCTTTTCCCAAATCAGGAAGCTTGTGGGGTGAGCTGGGAGCAGCAGCGGGGTCCTGCAGGCTGGGGTGAGTGTGGTGTTCACACTTCACTAGGCTGACCCTTTATTTGAGGAGGAAGGAGAGACGGGGGCCAGAGGGACCCCATTCCTTACAGCAGCTGCTGCTCTGGGGCTGCCTGGGCACAAGGAGTTAAAAAGTTGCAATTAGTGAAGTGCTGACGATGGAAAGGTGGGGTGGAAGCAAGCGGCACTAAATGAATCCTGAAAGGTTATTCCAATAAGCAGCAGCACAGTTTCCAGCTGCGCTCACTTTCCTGGGAGCTGGGGGACAAGGGAAGGGATCCAGGATGAGAGACACCAGGTGGGATGAGGGATGTTGCTGGAGGATGCTCAGGTGCCAGCAATGCCTGCTGGAGTGGAAAATACAGCAGGGGAATGAAAGCAGGAGGGGGAGAGGCCACCACATCCCAGAGATGCTCATGCAGGGGTGTGGTGGGTGAGTCCTGCCCATTCTGTGCCCCCAGTGCTCCAAACCCTGTCACAGGCGTGGAGCCCCATGCCCCGTGTGCACAGGGAGGGGTTTGGGGAGTGGTGTGAGCCACGCTGCTGGGGCAGGGGATCCTTGGAGTGTGGAGAGTGGTCTGTGAGCTACAGCAGGGGCTGCAGGGAGGAGGATCCCAGGAAAGGCGTTGTTCTTCCAGCTGAGCAGACAGGAGCCAGCGGTGGCCTCTCCCTGCCAGACGAGGCTGTTCCAGCTCTCTGCTGGTGCAACACCACGGAGCTATTATTAGACTCCAATTTTCTGTGGGTAGCTCTCAACTCCCCTGCCTCCAGCAGCTCAGCAGATGCCAGGCCAGAGCGGGATCTGCTGGCACTGCTGGGGACAAGGGTCCCTGGTGAGTTCAGAGGGGTGTGGGTGGCAGTGAGGGGTGGCAGAGACCCCCAGCACAGGGACACGGAGAGCTGAGCACCACAGCCTGGTCTGGAGCTGCAGAGCAAAAGCCAATTAGTTGTCTAACGAGATGTTTGGCTGATGAGGAGGGCACAGAGCCCCTGGAAACCCTCCTTGGGTCAGTGGTAGGTGAGAGAGATGCTGCCCCAGCAGAGACGTGGTCTACAGGGCTCTGCACCTCAAAGCACATCTGGATTTCACAGCATCCCTCCAAAATGGAGCCACAGCATCCCCATCACTGCCATCCTTGGCAGGAGGCACGTGAGGGCACAAAAGGGTTGTGGCACACCCACAGGACAGCCCATCCCGTGCCAGAGGAGGGCTGGGGCTGGGGTGACATGGCATCTCCTTGCTCCCACCCTCTCCCAGCCTGGTTTCCAAGCAGGAGTGTTTAAATGCCTTTTATGTTGTGACTCAAATGATGAAAGGCCTGAAAATGGGACTAACAAAGACGAGTTGCACTTCAGAATGAAAAACCCATGAAAGCAGCAGATGCTGTCATAGGAATAAATTGTATCAACAGCGATCAGATGGGAAGTGAAAAGTCAGAATGGAGTTGCTCTGTCTTTCACGCTTCCAGTGAAAATTTCTGGGTCCATGAATTTAGCCAGAATCAGGTAGGATGAAAGACTTCGTCTGACAAGGCGTTTCAAAGGATCTGGGAACCTCCAGAGATGTGGCCACTTGGACAGGGAAATGGGGCCCCTCAGTTTTAATGAGCATTTCAGTTGCCTTCCTTTATCCTTCTGCCAAGATCTTATTTTTGTTTTCTTTTCTTTTCCCTTAAAACTGCCAATTTCCGCTCTTAGCAATTTGTTTTAACTTTTCAAAACGTGCATTCGAGCAACACAACATGAGGAGGAGGAGGGTGGAACATTCCCATCACTCCATCCAGCCCAACCTGTTGCTTCTCACCATAAACTCCTCCTTGCTGTGGCCAGCCCAAATGTTTTGGCCGCTGCCGGTCGGCACCACCAACCTTCAGCATCTTCCCGGCCCTGCAGTGATTTCCCATCTCCCCATCTCCCCTTTCCACAGCGACAGGATCCTACACAGGCTGTAATTAATAGTAATTAGACTGTCAGGACCTTGCAGCCCCATCCCATAATTACTTGGCCTTGCTGTGTTGGAGGCACAGGGATCGGCGGCGGGCTTGAGAGCTGCCGGTGATGGGAACACATCCCGTTATCAAGCTATTTTTATTAAGCTTTTAATGCAGGCATTTGCGTGGTGCTGGGGGATGTGCAGCATCTCCACAAAGTCCACTCCCGGAGGGATGTTCAGGGGGATATTTTGGGATGGAATACCGGCACTGGAGCTAGACAAAGCAGGATATTAGCAGAGTTCATCGCTTGCGCATTAATTCCCAGCACCCAACTGCTCCAAACATTCAGATTCCAGGGGTTGGCAAAGCATTGCTGCTCAGTCCTCAGGTCCCCCACATCCCCACACACCCCGAGAGCCGTGTGGGAGAGTGACAATGCCCAACATCCAATTGAGCACATGGCATTTCCTACTGGCTCATTAGGCCTCTGAATGGCCCTGGATGCCAGGCCGGAGGAGCGGCACAGCTCAGCTATTCACACTGCTCTGCTTTTATCACTGCCTTTTTCATGAGCTGGTAAAAAGTTCAGTGCAAAGCACAGGAGAGGTCTCTAAAAGGCAGCCGTGCTCATGACCCAGCGTGCTGGCTCCAGTGGGGATGGGGTTTTGCTGGAATCTGCGGTGCTCACTCGGCTGCTGACCCACAGGGATGTTCACTTGGAGGGCTCGTGGCATTGCCCTGAGAAGAGACCAAGGGCACAGGGAAAGGTGCTGCTGCCCTTTTTGGGTGTGGGAGGGAGACCTGAGGCTGTGGGCTGGGCTCCAAATGACGCCAACACTTCTTTTTTGGTTGGGGGGGAAGAAAATGTGACAGAGCCGGCAGCTTTGATGCCTGCCCGTCCGTCTCCTTCCCCCCTGCTGCAGGCAGAATGATGTGCTGCTGGATGAGGAAGAAGGTATATGACAGGCTCCAATTTGCCCTCTTCTCCACCAAACACAAGGACATCCAGTAAATCTCAAATGCAGAAAGGCTGAAAAGGGATGATGAAAGAGAGCCCATGCGGCACGGTGCAGAATTCGCTTGTGGATCTCGGTGGCACAGGACACTGCTGGGGTCGGGACCTCAGCAGGATTGCAAGTTTATAGGACTAATCCCCTCCCTATTAGCTGTGCTTGCATGAAACCATCTTTGCCTCCTTGTGTCGGGTCACTGTCCCGACACAGGTAAAGATCCACCCAGCACATCCCTGCTTTTCCACAGCCTCCAGTTTCTCCATCTCCTGTGGATGTGGGCTGGATGGGGCAGCCGAGCGTGCACTGAGAGCCCGGGCAGCTGTCACTTTGCTCTTCCATCTCATATTTGCTCAGTTTTGGCTGTATTTCTGATCCTAAAGAAACCCTCCGTAGCTCCTGGCCAGCTGCTGGCAGGGAAACGGGCTGGTGAATCTGTTTTCTCTACACATGAGCTTGTTCAGCGTTTGATACCGATCTGACTGGTGCTCAGCTGGGGTGGGTTTTGTCATTTCATCCGCAATTGTTTTGCTGTAAAGCACCTCGAAGGGTTCACTCCCCGGCTGTTTTACAAAGGACATCGTTCTTATTACTGCTGTGAATGAACTGCTTTGCATTTCTGTGAATGGGAAGGAAAACTTGTCACCTCAGGACAAAAAGGGAGTGGAAGTATCTGATGATCCCCTGAGACGCCTCAGACAATCCACTAAGCTCAAGTCATCCTCCTGTATTTCTTTCTTGGGGGCAATTGGAATTATTAGTCCCTTCTCAAGGACCTCGAGATCTCCCTGTCCTTTGCCAAATTCTAGTCCAGCTTCACTGCAGGCTGCTGGCAAGTCCTGCCAGAGCCCTGTCCTGTGCTGGGGACCAGCAGAGGCTGCCTGGTGCCTGCTGGGGGTCAGGACAGCAGTGCCAGTAGCTGGTGAAACCCCAATCCATGCCTGGAATCCTGCTCAGGGTGTTCCCTGGTCCATGCTGTTCGCTCCTGGAGAAGCAGGAACATCCTGGTGTCCACTGACACCTCCAGCCACAGCAGGACCCAAGGATTTGACTCATCCATACACAGAGAGATGTGCCTTTCCCTCCAGCACTCCTGCACTCCAAAAAGGTCCCAGTGCCTTTTGAGATGCACAGTGGGGTGAGACACAGGGGCACAATAAACCTGCAGCAGCAGGGAAAGAGGATGGTCTGTCTCCCCTGATGTCCAGGGACAGGACATGCGGGAATGGTTGCACCAAGGGAGGTTTGGACTGGACATTAGGAAGCATTTCTTCACTGAGAGGGTGGTCAGACCCTGGAACAGGTTTCCTGGAGAGATGGCTGATGCCCCAAGCCTGTCAGCGTTCCAGAGGCATTTGGACAGTGCCCTTAATAACAAGCTTTAGCTTTCAGGCAGATGGAGCAGATGATCCTTGTAGGTCCCTTCCAACAGAAATATCCCATCCCATCCCATCCCATCCCATCCCATCCCATCCCATCCCATCCCATCCCATCCCAATGATCTGTCTCCAACTGCTGCAAGCAGCAGCCCAGCCTCTGATTTTAGCAGTCTTCTCCCAAAGCTGAGGTACTGGGGTTGTTCCCTGTGCCTGCAGCTACAGGACCAGCAGCATCCCACTGCAGTTTTCCACCAAGGGCATCCCTGCCATGGAAGGTGTGCTCAGAACTGGGGTTAAGCAGAGCAGATTATACTGGGAAAACACACTCTACACTCCCTCTGCTTCTGCGTGTGTTAGTCCTGAAAAAAGCATTTAAATTAAACGAGTTTCTATAGCCAAGTTCCAATCCCACAGCCACTTCCACCATTGACCTCCTTTTTTCCCCCTTTTTCTTTAGCTTGAGAGCAGGAGGAGGAGATGCAGACAGAGAGGAGTGCTAATTAAACAGGGAGTTCCACATTAGGGTACAAATCCTCTGGACTAGCACAAACCCTGCCAATTTCTGCATTTATTTATTATTTTTTCAGTACAATTGTAATTTCCAATGGTGCCTCCAGCACCAGGAGAGAGTTCAGGGGCTGCTCTTGGAGAGGATTAGCACGCTGGAAGCATTATTACTTTCCTTCTCTGTGAATTCAGGAGTGATTCCCTGACGGCTGCACTCTATATAGAAGTGAATCGGTGCTAATTTGTTTTTGAGGATCACACATCCACCAACATGTGAAAGACAATCCTGCTTCTCGATGTATATTTTGAGCCAGTGCTACAGCAAACAACGGAAAATAAGCAAGCAAAGGAAGCCAGACCTCCCTCGCCCGGAAAGCCAGAGCTGGAAAAGAGCGGACTTTCATTATTTGTTTGTCTGTGTGAGCTGGTTCTGCATCTTTCCAGAAGTATTTTGGGTTTTGGCCCTGCTGCCCATGGCAATAGAGAGCAGGGGTTTGGGCAGCTCTCACATGGAAAGCCTCAGGGACGCTGTGTTGGACGGGATGTCAGAGAGACTGAGCATAAAAGGCTCCTTATTTTTTCCTGTTAAATCATCCTCGAGTTTAACTGCAAGAGAGGAATAAATGAGCTAATTGAATCTGTAACTATGGAGGGACTGGGCACCTGGCAGGGGAGCCGCAGCCCCGCCACCCATCGCTCCTCTCTCTTTATTTGTGTGATTCAGAGGGACGTGGTCTGTGGGGAGATATCAGAGCTGGCTGAAATGGAAGACAAAGCTATTGTTTCAAACAGAGTTATTGATTTTTACATTATTACACTATGAAATTTATGGTCTGGTTTCAAACTGCAATAGGAGTTAATGACCACCATCCAGAAACTTCCAGGTGACCTTGGCCTTGACTTTGGTGGGGGAAGGTGAGCAGCTCCAGTTACCAGGTCAGCAAATGTAAATTGAAGTTGCGACACCCTAAAGGACTGGATTTTGGGGTGCTGCTGGCCAGGGTCTCTGCCCTGAACTTGAGCTCACAGCAAACCCCAAGCTGGTTGACAGCCATGATGGAGTGGGGAAATTGGACCTTCTCAGCTCCAAACAAAAGTTGTTCCTGCTGTTAAGCCACATTTTGCCCCCAGCCAGAAACACCATGATGTCCCCAGAGCTCCTGAGCCTGGTTCTCCATCCTCAGCTGACCTCCCAGCACAGCTTGGCTGCCCAAGGGTTTGCTCCTTTCAGTCACAGCTGAAGAAATGCAAACCAAGGGGCTTTGGGATGGGTGAGGAGCACCCAGGGAGAGGAGGCAGCACAGCCCAGAGCAGGAGAAACCCTGTGAGAGGGGGGAGCAAAGGGCAGTGCCCAGAGCAGGCAGCTGCCTGCAAAGGCCACGGCTCATTCCTGATTCCAGCTCTCCCATCTCAGTCACAGGAGGAGGATTTGCTTTCAGATTGACCAAGAGGACGTGTGTGCCAGTTAACACATGAGATACTGGTGACACAGAAGGGTTTGCAAAGGCACTCCCCAGTCTACAGCTTTTTCCTGGCTTTTCTTTAAAAGGTAGCTCCTTACTGATGCATCTTTTGGCACCAGTCTCTTCCCAAAGCTTTCCTTAGCACTATTCCTTCCAAATTTCCTTGTATGCTTCTTCCTGTGGGAACAGTGTTTCCACTTGCCAGCCAAGGAAGGCAATTTCCAGCTGCTGGAGAAGGTTTTTTTTTTCTTGTAGTGCCATCTCCCTGGAACATCCCTGATGCTGCACCCCGAGCTAAAGTCGTGTGAAGCCAGTAGCCTCCAAGCTCATCTTCTGCCTCGGAGGTCATAATTGCCATTAAATCACAGCTTGCCTAACCAAATTATGCAAAACTGAAATTATCTCCAATGATTTTTATGTTGTTGAAATGTTCCAGAACTGCCGGGGTGATGACTGGGGGATTGGGAGCAGCTGTCACTCCATCAGAAACCATAACTCCAAACAGCTGGGATCTGTCAGTTATTTATGACACCGGTCGCAAAAAAAAAATAATAAAATGATGAAGGTGGATGGGTGGCTGCCACTCTCTGGCTGAAAGGCAGCTTGTGCAGAAGCAAAGCCTCGTGCTGTGTCCTGGTGCTGGGAGCTGCAGCTGATGTTTTGGAGCAATCCCAGTGAGGCTGCTCCTGCTGCAGGACCGCGGGGCAGCGCCTAAGGGGCTTTGCACAGAGGCTGAAAGGGAGCTGCTGCTCACTGGGGAATTTAGGCTTTGTGACAGTCAGCATGGGTGTGTTTATTTTATCCTCTGTGTTGCAAAAAAAAAAAAAAAAAAAGAGAAGCATAAGAGGAAATAAACCCTGCAGCTGCTAAGCAGGGTCTGACACTGCTTTGTCAAACCGTCCCAGATCCTGAGTTTGGCTCTTGGCTCGTGCCCAGTTGCTTTTGCTACTCTGTCCTTGCCTTTCATCGTCCTTCACTTAGCTGATGAAATTGTGAGCATTTGAGGCTGCTTTTTCTTCCTAAACAACAGTTTCTCTCTATGTGAACATCCAATTCTGAGGTCGTTCCCAAGTTTCAGAGTGTACTTTCCCCCCGGGGGTTGTAGTGATGTCTTTGTGCGCCAGCTTGTTAGGGGTGGATTTTGAAAAATCCTTTGATAGATCCAGGGTGGGAACAAGGCAGGAAAATCTCTGTCTAGAGCTCAGTGAGGTGCTGGTGTTAGAGCAGGTGTGAGTTTGGCCTCAGAAGAGGGTGAGTGATGAGGAAGCTTCTCCCTTTTTGATAATCCCGCCTGTGAGCAGATGCTTTGTCCCCACTTGTAGCACACTCTGGTTAAGTATTATTATTTATATTATGTAGTAGCTATACATAGTGTTTTATGGCAGTAAAGATACATAAATCAGCAAGCAGAAGACAAGGGCTTTGCTCTAAAGAGCTTATAAATCTAACAGCTTGAGCAGCCCTGGTAATGGACACAGTAAGCAGGCAGTCAAGTTGCATGTAGACATGAGCTAAGATGGGTCTCCCAAAGCAGATGGTGGGTTTAGGAGAGATTTGGAAGAGAAGCAACCTGCTCCATCCTCGAGAGCGGATTCTCCTGCTGGAGAATTAGACAGGCTCTGACCCATATAAGCTTGGCCGGGTGGAGAGGTGAAAATATCCATCTGAGAGAAGCAGCTCGCCAAGAGGGGCTGCTGGCTTTGTGGCAGGGGTTGTCCTGCAGGTGCATCCCCCCCAGGGACAAACCCATCCTTGTCCTAAGTGATGTCTTGGCTTCGAGTCTGAGCCTCCTAATGAAAGTAAGTGGCATCATGTTCTAAAGAAACCGAGTCCCTGCCTGGCTCAGAGGTACAGTAAAGTGTTCTAAACCTTAAAAAGCAAGAAAACTGCCGGGGCAGGTACACCTGGCTCTCTGGAGCAAGTGGCACTGCAGAGTCAAGAGTCCCCGCCGTGGTGGCAGAGAAGTGCTCCAACCCTTCAAACCATCTGTCTTTGATCCTGGGTATCAAACCAGGGGTTTTTTTTTCAAATTTCTTCCTGTGCTGGCACCGGCCTGGGAGGAACCTGGTCTGGGCTGGAGAGAGATGTGCAGTGTCTGGCTGATCATGCTGGCTCCGGGTGTCTGCATTCTTCTGGCTGCCTTCAGCTCTTGCACAAATTGAGGCTTCACGCTAAATGCATTACACTGTATAACAATTAATCCCGTGCTACATATAGAAAGTCCTTACTCATCAATAATGCATGTGGGAGGAGTGATTTTCACTCTCAGTAATAGGGCTAAGACAATGGAAACAAGCAGGTAATGGAGAACATTTATAAAGATGTTAATCTAATAATGAGTCTAATGCTGTTAAAAGTAAGACTGCAAACTGGACGCATCCAAAGATAAATTATTTCAAGCATTCATTAACTGATGCCTAATTAATGCCCAATTAGAGGGATGTTACATGGGAAATGGTTTGGACAGTCAGACGAATTCATTCCAATCACTGAAACCTCAGTCAGAAGCAGGAGGCAGCAGAAGGACTCGGCCAGCAGAGGCTGGGGTGACACAGCACATCAGTGGGAGAAAGGCAGGAGATAAACACCCCTTTGCTGGTTTTATCCATGTCAGCGGGGATTTGGTTTTACTCACCTCACCAGCAGGTTTCTGGAGGATTTTTCTGTGCTGCTTTTGAAGCTCTCCCTCCCCGGTGAGCTCCGACACTCGGGCTGGTGACCCTCCGTGTGCCTCACAACCTTTACAAGATGAAGTTGAAAGGGCTGAGTCAGGAATAACAAGTTAGACAGGGTCAAACTCTCAGGAGAGCTGGGCTGGGGCCTCTCAGGAGGCTCCCATGGTGTTTTCCAGTCTGGGAAGCCCAGTGAGACCCAAGTGCTCCTGGCTGTCCTGCCCCAGTGGGATTTGGCTGCTGGATATCCCAGTGCTGGTGTTATCAGCCTCAGGAGCTTAATGGCTCCCTGACTTCTTTGCTTTTTGGGGATTTTATTCCCAGATCTAAACTGGGACCAGTCCCAGAGCATGCCAGGAGCACTTTCTCACAGCAGTCAGCAGGTTTTACAGGCTTGGAGGGAAGGCCTCCTTGATGAGACCACTGGCCTTGTGTGCAGCCACTGGGGAGTCCAGACCTTCATGGAATCACAGATTGCTTTGGGTTGGAAGGGACCTCAAAGAACATCTAGGGCAGGGACACCTTCCACTAGGACCAAATTGCTCCAAGCCCCATCTAACCTGGCCTTGGACACTTCCAGGGATGGGGTAGCCACAGCTTCTCTGGTCAGCCTCACCACCCTTGCAAGGAAAATTCCTTCATTACACCTAATGTAAACCTACTCCCTATCCAAGTCCTGCTCCCCTATTCACTCTTTTTTTCTAAGTATCCATCCTTCTGTTTCCCCATTCTCCTTACTCCCAAGTTACAACAGGGGGAAAGAAATCCCCACCTTTTCTTCCCACCATCCTATTCTCGGGAAGCTGAGAACCAGTAACAACCCCAGCCTATCCTCACCGCCATCCCTGGCTGCAGGAATCCCATCTCTCTCTCCATAGGAGCTCCAGCCATTAACTCACAGCCGCCTGTTAATTAAAGAGATGGACTCAGTTCTCTCTGACCTTTACCTCCAGAGTTATCCCTGCAGGCAGCGAGCTGTTAAACGCTGCGTTCCCTTTCGGCAGGAGCCTCTACCTTGGCCATGCTCCAGGGAGGCCTGGGCTGCCTTGGTCCATCACCATGCATTGCTAACAGCCTCCTGTCATCACCATCCCCATACGTGAAATCCTGTATGCTCCCAGATCCCTGCCCAGCTCCACCTCCCGTCAGTAATCCCGTTAGCCTGGCAACTGTCGTGTCACGGAAGAGCGCATAAAACTGTTGTTTGGAAGCAATATGTAATCTTCCAACCTGCTGCGTGTAGCTGGGAGATGGTTTATTGATTCAGACCCTTGTGATTTGGTATTTGCAATAACAGACTCTGCATGTGGGAGATCGTCACAGCACTTGTGCCTGGCAGGGTTTTCCTAATAAACATCAGACCTACGGAAGGCGCCGTGCTCCGGTGTCACCGAGGTAAGATGGGAGACATGGAGCCGTCCCACCTTGGTGGAGCACATCCTTGAGTTAAAAAAACCTGGCAGAATATATCTGCAAGCATTGCTTTATCTCTCCCATCGTAGGATAATCACAATATCCTCAGGATACCGCTGTTTCCCAGGCTGTGAGTGGCAGCCAGGGCTCCCGTTTTGGCAGGGAGCTCTGGGTAGTCAGCACGATGCTCCCACCAGCGCAGCCCCTCGCTCATCGTGCAGAGGCACGACAGCAAAGCCAAAATGCTACGGCAGTGACTTGGAGAATGTTCCTTTTCCTACACAGCCGTAGGAGTTGTCGCGAATTCAGCGTTCCCGACTCACCAGTCCTTTTTGGCAGTGGCGCAGGGATGAGACATCCCTCCTGGTAGCCCATGCTTCGTTTCTGAAGGGCAGTGCCTGGAAGTCATCCCCCTCATTCCCATTCCCAGGCATGGCTCGATCTGATGCTTTGGGCAGCAATGCTATTTTTTTCCCTATTAACCGCCCAGTCAGCGATGACTGGCTCTTACTGGTGATTTATGGAGAGTCTGAATAACCCAGTTTATCTAAAATATGTGGCAACTTTGCCTTGAAAGGATGGGTGTAGATGGACGGGTCACCTGCTGTTAACTAAATGGCAATAGATCTCCATACCAGGGAAAAGGCAACAGCAACCACGCAGTTATATTTCAAACACAATTAATAAGAAAACAGTGAGGTTTTTGTGCCTCCGACTCGTTTTAGGCTGTAGGCACTGAAAAGAGGGACTGTAAAAGCCCAAGGGGTCCTGGCTGTTGGACTAGCTGGTGATAACGACGTGGAGTAATTAGAGATGAACTCCACTTCCACTCTCGTTTTTCAGATTAGTACAAGCTGAGTAGGGCTCGTGGGCAGGATGGCACCGGCAGCTGTGCGCTGCTCCGCTGTTACTCCTTTTCCCTGCAAAGTCCAGAGGCAGAATTCATTAGACATGAGCAAATTTTGCGTGTAAGAGGAAAAAGCCAAATCTAGGAGGAAAATCTGAATGAGAAATGACAAGTCTGGTGCAATGAGTCTGAAGAGCCACTCGGCGCAGAAGGAATAGCCTGAAAGCAAGCCTGGTGCGAGGAGTGGGAGCGAGACGGGAGCGGGGCGGCGAAACCGGAGCTCTGAGGAGCTGAGCAGAGGGAGGGGATGATTCTGCCTCGTTCTCTGCTTCTCTGCTGCGAGAAAGCCCCAGTCACAGGCACATACTGTAGCATTAGGGGATGCAATATGCTTTGCCACAGGACATCCATTTAAAAATATGTCTGAGCATCCCACTTCCAAACGGAGTTTTCGGCTCAGCCTTTCCCACCAACTGCTGACAACATATTTCCCTGTAAATCACTCGGGTTTCGGGGTGGATGGTGGTGTCTAACAACCGTAGTGAAAGGAGACGGTGGGGATGGGTCTGTGCCTTTGGGGGGAGTGGGATGCACTGCACACGTGTAATTTTAGGTGGCTCGCTGGGAATTGCTGAATCTCTGCAGCTTTTCCTCTCCGATATGTGCAGGCGATTTAACAGATGCATTTCAGGAGGAGTGGGGGCACCTGCGAGGGTTTAAATTTCCTCTGTTTGCTCTCACACCGCTGCGTTTCCTTGCCTGCAGGCAAAGGGGCTCTGCTGCCTGGGCTGCCAGCGTGAATTCTCACCGAGAAAGTTTCTCCTGCCTGTTCCGGGCTGGGAGCACAACCAGCCGCCTGTTGCAGGCAGGGAGAGGAGGCAGGGAGTACTCCATACATCACGTTTTAACTGCCGTGGGTGATGAGCCTACTCATCACAGCCGCGTGGGTAATTCATGAGCAGAGAAGAGGGCTGAGCTAATTGGGGGCGTTTTTCACCCGGAATAGTCTCCACAGCAGCGATGGGTGGGCGGGAGGTGCCCGGTTCCCGCTGACGCCGCTCTCCCCTCTCTCCGCACAGGGGGGTTTGCGGAGCTGCTGCTGGTGCTGCTGGGGCTGAAGGTGCCCGGTGCCCTGGGCTGCCCCACCGACTGCGTGTGCTACCCCTCCCCGATGACTGTCAGCTGCCAGGCTCACAACTTCGTCACCATCCCCGAGGGCATCCCCGAGGACAGCGAGAGGATCTTCCTCCAAAACAACCAGATCACCTTGCTGCTGCGGGGCCACTTCAGCCCTTCCATGGTCACCCTCTGGATCTACTCCAACAACATCACCTTCATCGACCCCAACACCTTCGATGGGTTCATCAACCTGGAAGAGCTGGACCTGGGGGACAACCGCTACTTAAGGGCTTTAGCTGCAGACACTTTCCAAGGGCTGGTGAAACTCCACGCCTTGTATCTGTACAAGTGCGGGCTGAGCTCTCTCCCCAGCGGGATTTTCGGTGGCCTCCACAACCTGCAATACCTTTACCTGCAAGACAACCACATTGAGTTCCTTCAGGATGATATTTTTGTTGACTTGGTTAACCTCAGCCATCTTTTTCTCCATGGAAACAAGCTCTGGAGCCTCCATCAGAACACGTTCAGGGGACTAATAAACCTGGATCGGCTGCTCATCCATCAAAATCAGCTGCAGTGGATTCATAGGCGGGCTTTTCATGACCTCCGAAGATTGACCACCCTTTTCCTGTTCAATAACAGCCTCTCGGAGCTGCAGGGGGACTGCCTGGCCCACCTGGGAGCCCTGGAGTTTCTCAGGCTGAATGGGAACCCGTGGAGCTGCGACTGCAAAGCCCGTTCCCTCTGGGAATGGCTGCACAGGTTCAGAGGCTCCAGCTCCAGCGTCATCTGCGAGTCCCCCGAGCAGATGCACGGCAAGGACCTCAAGGTGCTAAGAGCAGAAGACTTTAGGAACTGTTCAGGGTCCGAGTCGCTCCACCAGATGAAAACACACACCTTCTCAACGGCGGACAGAGGAGCCTCCAAATCCCACCACCCTCACCACTCCTCCAAGGAGAAGGGGAAGGAGCGAGGGGCTGAGAACAGTTTGCACAGCAACCAGCCCGCCGGCCCCCCCGGCTCCCGGCCGGGCTACCGCAAACCCGGCAAGAACTGCACCAGCCACAAAAGCCGTAACCGAACCTCCAAACCGGTGTCCTTGGGGCCGCGCAAAAACGGGCAGGAGGTCCTAGACTATGTGCCTGATTATCAGCACAAATACAGCTTTGGGGCCATGCCCACGCTGTCCCCCAGGCGCAAGGGTAAGTGCACCCGGCGGACGCCCATCCGCCCGCCCAGCGGGGTCCAGCAGGCCGCCGGCTGCCCGGGGCTCAGGGCGTCGCTCCTGGTTTTTATGGTGGTGTTGGCGGCCGTCATCCGCTGAGCCCCTGGCCGCGGACGGAGCGGAGCTGTACTGCCACCAATCTACAAAGGACCAGAGTTTCTTTTCTTCTTCTTTTTTTGTACGTGGCTCAGCGCTGGCCTGGCCAAGGGAAGAACGTTGTCTCGGCTTCTGAGGGTTGTCTCCGTGCCCGGCCGGACTGTGCCGAGCGCAGCGGGAGCAGATTAAAAGGCATTATCACACCTTGTCACAAACAGCCTAACCGAGCACCTACAACAATAACAACAAAAAAAAGCCAACCTTACAAAAAAGCAGATAACAGGGATGGTAACCAATTCATCGGTGACAACACCCGGACAAATGGACTGTATCCATGCTCTTGTGAAATCCCGTTCGTTCGAGAGCGCTCCGAACGACCCCTCCAATTACTGAAAGGAACATAATTGCTGTAAAAACCATCACCGATTAAGCCTACACTGTTTCTCTCTGAAAGTGAGTGCAAGGACACTGGTACCGATGTAATAAGGACATTTGGTTCTCCCACGTTTTAGCCCTTTTGGCTCCGAACCCAGAGGCCAAAGTTGGCTGGGAATCTCTTAGAAGACAATCTCAAACCCCTGAATATCTCAGGCATTACAGCAGAACAGGGCTTGCCTGCTGGGCTTGGAGTAGCCAACAACCAAAGGAAAGACTGATTAGAGGTGGAATTAAAAAAAAAACAACCCCAAACCCCAACAAACCCAACATCTAAAGAAATGAGGTACCTGCAGGAGGTGTGTTTTTTGTAACCATGTTCACACATCTGAGAAAAAAACCCCAACAATTGCACAGGCTCCCCCTCTTCCCCTCAATTATCCATATGTATGTCTTACAATGTTTATAAACTATATGGAAACTGTATCTTCAGAACTAAGGATTGTATTATTGAATTTATAGCAGACCAGTATATGATTTTTTTTTTTTCCTTGAGAAAACAAACCGGCAGCAGTGCCTACAGATGCTGAAAGCCATCGGGCGGGCTCAGTACACGCGGGGGAACCACAACGGACCAATGTTCTCAGCAATTCAGAGCACTAAACTTTGGGAGGGGTTGGGGGGTTGTGTGTGATGCAGCAAAGTCCATACCCAGAGAGCCAAAATTCACCCTTACATCCCAATTTGTAACCGGTGGGGAGCAGGGAGAGAGAGATTAATTAGCCCAAATAAATAGAGCCATAGAGCTCTGTCTCCGGAGAGCACTCCGAGGCCCCGGGGAGGAAAGGGGCTGGTTTTGGGGCTGGAGGCAGACAGGGGCTTCCCAGCCATGGCAGTGGCGTGAGGACCTTTATAGCTGGACTAAGGTTTTCACTGGGGCAGCAAGGAGTAGCTGCCAGGCTGCAGACAGACCTGACAGAGTCAGGAGGGGTTTTGTTTCTTAAAAGGAACAGATTCTGGAAGAGTCAGAGTAGGGGGAAGCTACAGCTTGTAGAGGACCGGCAAGAAGCGCGGTGCCCGAGGTTTCTGGTCCATGGCAGGAGAGAGAAATCCGTGGTCCAAGAGAGCTGTACAAAGGGGGTTGTGGGGAGGTGGAGGAGAGGGAGCAGGGCATCCTGTTCCCCTCTTCCTGGGTTAAACCATGTGCTGGAGGGATGTGTTTGCTGGCCGGGGGCATGGCAGAGCCGGCAGCTCCACCGACGGCAGCCCGAGGGCTCGGGGAGGTGCTGCCCAAATTCTGCAGTTGGTGTGAATTCCCTGTCAGCGTGGATATGTGAGACCAAACAGACACTGAAGTTAATGAAACAAGGGAAATAAAAGTGATCTTGGACAAGAAAAAGCTTCTGTTCTTTCCATAATCATATCTCAGTGGTGGTATTTTGAGCCTGTGGCTCAGGTGAGGGGGCTGGAAATGCTGAAAAAAAGAGCTGCAGTTTTCCACCAGACACACAATTAGCTCCAGGAAGAATGGGCCAGCTGGGGAAATCTGCTCTCCCAGCCACTATGGGGAAGGGGAGAGGGTATTTACACAGTGGCAGATCTCCTGGAGGTATCTGGAAACGGAAAGGGAAACTCCCACTGAAAAGAGAAGCAGATAATTCCCTGATGCACTTGTGTTTACAAGCAGTTGGATGGTGAGAGTGGGAAGCTGGAGGGGCACGGCCTCCTCTGTCCATCTTGCAAGCAAGGAAAGCCAGAGGCTTGGATGTTTCTCTTTTAAACGCCCTTCTTGGGGAATAGCAAGAGTAATTCTGGGAGGAGGAAGGAAGAGGTTACTTCATCAAGCCCTCTGCCTTCCAGCTCCTACCCAAACTTTTCTGTCTACAGGGCTCTAAAGCTCCACTAAAGGGATGTCCAATGCAGCCAGAACAAATAATCCGTGATCTGAAATAGCTCCCTCATGTCCTACTCTCTATAACCAATAGCAACTGAATGAGTCTGGCACTGTCCCTCAGAAGTGGAGCATGTTGTTATGTTGGTTATTTTGTTTCATACTCTGGAAATCAAAGCTCTCAGTGGGAGAATGAAGAAGAGAAGCACTTTATTAATTTTTTTTTAAGTCTGCGTGTAACTCCTGTAATATAGGAGTGAAATGTCAGCACAGGAGATGCTAATGTTTTATAAATGATTTGGGTGCAGCAGGCACGGTGGATAGTCTTTGAGATGAATTATATTAGAACAGACTACGCCTGGCTCAAAACCATAATTGTATTTTTAGTATCTTTTCCTTTAACGTGTAGGAAAAATAAAGGCAACTCCATGGTGTATTACAAGCCTTGTCAATCAAGTGCTCTAACTCCTAGTGATAAAGGCAACTGTTTAAAAACCAGAAGGGAGACATGATACACTGCTAAACAGGAGATGTCTCTTGACATGGCGTTGTGGCTTAACCTGGCAGGCAGCTGAACACCTCACAGCCATGCTGGAATGGGGGAGAGGATTGGGAAAAATACAAGTGACATTCATGGCTTGAGATTAGGCCGGTTTAATAGGACAGAAATGGGAGAAATAATAATAGCAACAATAGAATTGGAATATGCAAACCGAGTGATGCACAATGCAGTTGTTCACCACCTGCTGATGCCCAGCCAGTCCCTCAGCAGTGGCTCTCAGTTTGTATACTGACCATGATCCTATGTGGTTTAGGATATCCCTTTGCCCAACTGGGACCAGCCGTCCCTCCCCATTTTATTGTGCCCCACAGCGTCCTCAGAGGAGCAGAAAAATCCTTGACTCAGGGCAAACACTGCTGAGCAACAACAAAAAATCCATCTGTTATCTACATTATTCTCATCCCAAACCCAAACCACAGCTCCTAGAAAGAAAACCAACTAACCCAGCCCAAACCAGGACACACAGGTTCCTGATATTCCTCCTGTCTCCTCCTTAGCTGCCATCCCTCCCCATTCCCATCTCTCTTCCACGACCACAACTCTTTGAGGATAAACTAAATTTTTATGGCATGCTCTGCCACTCAGGCTGGATAATGAACTTCCCAGCTGCGTGGTTCAGCTCACCACGGCCCTGGGTTCACACTCCTGTGTCTTATCCCCAGCTCCTTCCTACAGCATGTCTTCATGCATTTTGAATGCTGCTCTGAGGCCCGGCAGAAATCCCCTCTCCTCTGAACTGCAGCTCTCCAGTCGAGCGGACGTAGGTGCAACCCTGACTTGCCAGAGATTGTCTGGCTCAGGCTGGAGATAAGTTGGAGAAATTTGGGATCTCATTAGAGTTGTTCCCAGACACCCAAAGTGTCTGGCAGGGGTAAAGGGCTGAACCCCAAAGTGGTGGGAAGCACCCCTGAGGTGTTGCTGGGCTGGAACGATGGGCTGAGGCCAATGGGATGAGGTTCAACAGGGTTCACGTGGCAGGTCCTGCACTTGGGTCACAACAACCCCACACAGCACTACAGGCCTGGGACAGTGTCTGGAGAGGTGCCCAGTGGGAAAGGACCTGGAGGTGCTGGTCAACACTAGCTGAACACGAGCCCAGGTGGGCAAGAAGGCCAAGGGCAGCTGGCTTGGGGTCCCCATCCCTGGAGGGATTTAACAGATCTGTGGATGTGGCACTTGGGGATGTGGCTTACTGGTGGCCTTGGCTGTGCTGGGTTAACTGTTGGACTTTATCACCACAGAGGTCTTTTCCAACCTAAATTAATCCATGATTCTATAAATTCTAAACCCTTCCATGCTCCTATCACAAGCTCATCGTTTGGTTGTGCCCTGATCCTCTCTCAGGGTCGGGGCAGACAGGCCCTGTTGCCTGGGCAGACACTGCCTGTAGCTCCCCACAGCTCAGCTGTGAGCTCCACACACCCCTGCTGGGAAAAATATCACCTGAGCCTTCATTTGCTCATCAGTTTGCCTTTCCTTTAGTGTTCTCCAGGCTGTGCTGCCCTGGAAGATGAGACCAGTCCCTGTCGCTGTGGCTGCTTTCCCCTTCCTTCCATCAGTGAGCTTTAACACTCTGACTTTGGGCTGTTCATGCAAATCCTTTCCATTAAAAAAAAATAAACACCAGAGAACCCAGAAGAGACCCCAGACTGTGCCTCTGGAAACTCACTCCCAGCAGCAGAATCCCGTTTCCTGAGTCGGAGCCAATTTTCTCTCCTTTGTAGCCCTTTTCCACAGTTTCATCCCATAATTGCTAATATGGAGCTTTTCGTACATGCTTTGAAATCAGAAACCACGCAACACTGCATCTCTTTTATCCTCCCAGGCAGGATGAAAACCAAACACCTCTTGGATACTGAGAATAAATTTTTAGTTTATCAGCCTAAACCAACACCACGAGACTGCAGTTTCTCCTGTATTCCCCATCACTTCCCAGACCACACTTGTGTCCCCCCTGCACCAATTCCAAACTATTTCCTTTGTCTCAGAAAGTTGCTTTGTGACATGTTCCCCTTCAGAGGGACAGAGCAGAACAAAAGCAGCACTTCACATTTCTTGCAGCTAAATAACACTTTTTTTGCAGTCCTTCAAGTTTATCCTTCCCTAAATCCCCTGCCTGTGTATTCTTTCCCTGTCTTAGCTTCAACCACTCCCCCAGGAACACTTCCCAAGAGCCCATTTCCCATTACCAAGATTATTTCCCTTTTTATCATTATCTCCTCCAGGTCCTGCTGGTGGGCACCATCCCCCTGTGCCTCCAGCCCCCCTTACCACATCCAGCAGCCCCCTGAGCTCACCCCTGCTTTGGAAAAATGAGATACTGCCACTGGTGCTGGTGGGAACAGTGATTCCAGGGATGCTGTTGTGTTCCTGACTGCGTTGGAGTTTGTGGGTTACAGATGGAAGCAAAAGCAACTCTGAAAGCAGGACACAGGTGCTCACACTCTGCAATGTGTGTTTTTGGGGAAGGTGTCACGCTGATGAGCCCACATAAAAGCAGCCCCAGGAGCAGCACCCCTCCAGGGTCCCCATCCATCTCTGTCTTCCCCTTTCCCAGAGAACCAGCCTTCAGCAGGAGGAAGGATGTGTCAGCTCAGTGACCACCTCTCTGGTCCCCACTCAAAGGAAGCTGATTTGGTGAACAACACAAGTCCCTCGTTACCCAGCTCCCTGCTGGAAATAGCTGCTCAGTAAATCCATTTTTTCCCCCACCCTGTGAACACGGGTGAAATTCTCCCCACGCCCAGCCACTCTGCAGATGCATCTTTATCTCTCTGCAGGCTCATCCCCACCCTCATCCGCACAGCCCGAGTCCTTCCTGGAGCTGCCCCTCCATCCTCTTCCTCCTTTGTGAAAACAGAATCAAAATAACTGTTTAACAAATCAGCCATTACCTTCTCTCATGTCACCAATTCCCCGCTATCATTTCGTAATTGGCCAATTTTCTCTTTTACCTTCTCTCTGCTCTGAATACGTCTCGGGGAGCTCTGATTGTGTGTTAAAATATCCTCCCTAATTCACTGCTCAATATCTCTTTCTGCTCTTCTAATTGCCCTTTTAACTTGCTTCTAATTTTTTTATAAATCTCCTAATCCTCCTCCTGCACAGGTTGTTTACATGCACCGGAGAATGTATATGTATTAGCAGATGTTCCTGGGTAAATAATGCACAAAAGAATATTACTGCTTCACGCAAGCTGCAATTACTGCTTCCCTCAGAATAAGCCCTGTTTAACCCTCCTATTTAGGGCACACGCCCCTGCTCTTGCTGCACATCTCCAGGCTATTTCACTCCTGCTGCAGAACATTAACACCACCAGCTCCACCACAGCTCCCTTGCTATCTTCTGGGGGAAAAAAAAAGAATTCAAAAAAAAGAGAGAAAGAATCTAAGGATAAAGGGAATGGTATAGTTATGCTCCAACTTTTTTTTTTTTTTTTGGGGGGGGGAACACAGCTAAAAGAAACTAAACAAAATAGCCACACGGGTCAAACACAGTAAGCAATGACCCAAGTAATAAACAAATTTGATAGTCTTGGTGCCTTTGATTTCTGGACAGCTTGCTGCACTCCCAGCTCACAGGGAGTTGGATACCACAGCCCTGGTGCTGCAGGCAGGCACAGGGTCAGGCAGGCATTGTTTGCCATCTGCTTTGTAAAACACTTCCTAACATTACTCAACATTTCCTTCCTCTTCTCCATTTCTCCTCTCCATTTGTTTGTGGTTTCCTTTTTGCCAACAGGCTGCAGCACCCGCCAGAGGCTCTGAATCCTGTGTTTTCCAGCTAAAAGGGGGATGCTAAAGCATGGGTTTAAAGTTACGGGTCTCCTTTTGATGAGAAGAGTTGAGTTCTTGTCTCTGGGGATCCAGGCAGAAATCAGTGTTTTGCAACCCAACCCTTGATCTTGTTGAGGGACAAAAGGCATTGCTGGAAGCTTCAGGAGGTGGGGGTTATTTTGTACTTACAGCTGACACTTACAGAGTCTCAAAATCTAAGTACCAAATCGTGATTTGCAATAATGTCCTGGCCAACAGAACATCTCTGGTATCTTACACCTCCATCCTGCATCCACACTGAGCACCTCACCTGCCCAAACCTGCCTGGGGGACAGGAGATTTAAACAAATGGAGCTGGAGGAAACACAAAATCTTATATAAACAGTGAAAACTCTTCTGCTTTTCAGGGGCTGCTCTGCCACAAAGGGTCAAAAGCAAAACACTTCTATTAAAATACAGAATTGTTCATATGACAGGCTGAGGATTGCTGAGTCTGTTATGGAATAATGAAACTCTTGGCTATTTGCTGCCTTGCCTGGGAAGATTTCCATTTCTCCCCCACATCCACACACTTTGTTCCCCAGAGAAGCAGATCCCACTCCCAGCAAGGGCTGCCATCCCTAGAGATGGATTTTGCTTCAATCTGAGCTGCACCAGGTGATCCCTCTCCACCTGGGCAGGTACCACAGCACCCCCAGGACAGGATTTTTCTGCACCTTCCCCATCTCTTAGATGAGATTTAACACCTCCACTTTGAGCCTACCAGCATGACTTGGTTATTTCTTTTTTTTCCTAAAGACCTTGCAAAACTTCTCTCAGGCCTGATTTCTCAATAGTGCATACAAATTGCTCTCCTTGGAAAAGGTTTTCATCAAGATTCCCCCAGTCAATCCTTCTACAGCTAAAATATCCTGTAATCAAAGGTGTTGGCTCCTCACACATCTTCTCTGAGGAAGCGTTTCTGCGTGTTCTGTCTCATGAAGTGCCTTGCATGCCCTCATGTCCTCAGAATAAGCCCTCCTGGAACCCCTCCTGGGAATCACAGGCTATCTGTATGATTTTCAACTCATGCCTTAACCTCCCCCTGAAATATAAAAATGTAAAAGATAATAATTTAAGTGAAAAAAGCAGTGACTATTTTGGCACCAAAGGATCCTGGGGAGGACCAAATGTGCAAAATCTGCTGGTGCACGGTGTTGGCTGCGTGCAGGGTCCTGTTCCACATGCCATGTGCCCTGCTCCCAGGAGAATCATGTCCCTTACACTTTTTCAGGGATCCCTGGGATACTTGTTCCTCTCCAGCTCCTAATGTTTTCTAAAGGCACAGCTAAGGGAAGCAGCCCAGCAAAGCAGAGCAGAACACAAAGCAGTGAAACCTCACCTCTCGTCACGGGAAGACTTCTCCACTCTTCCCTGCATCTACTTAGCACGTAGAAAGCAAAAGGAAACAAGAGAACACACACATATGGAGCCCCTGTTAAACCTGAACTAAATATACCACGGGATGTTAACAGCCTGCCTCAACTCCCTGGCACTCCAGCTGGCACGGCAGGACCCCGGCCACCGGCTTCGTTGGGTAGCTGGAAGGGTTTTCTCTGGAGCAAAGATGGGAAACCTCCAAAATCCCCCTCCACATGTGCTGCTGACACAGCACGGCCCTGAAACGTTGGTGCCAGCATTCAGAGAGCAGAGAGGCACAGAGCAGCTCTGCCTGGCAGCATCTCCTCCTGTGAGGCTCCATCTCCCTGTGTGCCTGTAGGATCCCTTTCCCGCAGGCGGGCGAGGAGCAGAGCTGGGACCAGCCAAGGACATCTGCATGAGGGAGCTGCACAGCTCACCAAGCCATCAACCTAGTGGATCTCCAGGAAGGAAGATGGGAATTATTGAGATTAGAGCAGTGAGAGAGAAGGGAAAGGCTCGGGAGAGGCAGGAGCAGCAGGAAGGAGGGCATACGTGCTGGCTGGAGTGGGTGTGTGCAGCCCTGCCAGGGGAAAGGTGGACATATTTGTCTTGAGAGCTGAGAAATTATTAGAGCCAATTATGTGAGCAGAGTATGTGGAAAGTAATCCCAGCTGCAGGGAGCTGGGGGCGGGAGGGGGGAAAGAAAATCATGATGTGATTCAAGGGGGCCCAAGAGAAAAAGCACAAGAGCGGCGATGACCTGGTTTGCAGATGGATCCATTTCTATTTCTGCTCAGATGCTGAAGCTGAGCCTCACCCAGAGCTCTTGGCTCTCCGATGGCTTGCGTGACTCCTTCCCTGCCTGGTGCAAGTGTCAGGCACATGCATGTACCACACGTCATCTGGGAATCATATTTGCCTTTACAGTCTGCACAAATGTAAGGGCAAACTAGAATTCACTACTAACATCAG
Organism: Peucedramus taeniatus; assembly: GCA_013400575.1. NCBI lineage: Eukaryota > Metazoa > Chordata > Aves > Passeriformes > Fringillidae > Peucedramus > Peucedramus taeniatus. The sequence goes on from WBNO01010567.1 coordinate 60,983, forward strand.
CCCTTCCTCTTCCAGCAGAAGGATGTTTTTTAGTCCAATACAATACTCTGTTCCCAGGTGACAATATTTGGGACATAGGCTGCTCACTTTATTTCTATTTTCTCCCTTTTTGCAGCTTTTGGAAATAAAAGCTAATTCATTGTGTGGATTCTGGTAATTCCGAGTCGTGCACTAAATACAGCATTTCTCAAGCAGGTTTTTTTCCTTTTCCCCCACTTTGTAACTTCCCCCAAGAAACACTGTACACAGAGAAACCAACACCAGGGAAAGAAAACAAAAAGCAGCTCCACATCAAGGCAGATCCCAGCTCCTCGGGCTTCCAGCACATCTCAACCCAGAACTAGAGCAAAAGGGCAGATTATTTAAAGCCATTGCATGTAGGCCAATTTTCACTGCAGTTCCTTTTGGCTCTGATTTTCAGGCCCCAGTGGAGTGGTGAAGTCATGAATAAATGCAAGTAAACTGAGCTTATCCACTCTTATTTTGAGCAGTGGAGTTTACTCACCTCATGCTGCTTCAGATGGAACACCAAAGGGTAAGTTTAAAGGGAAAAAAAAAAATCCAGGGGGGAGCGGGGGATAATCTACTGCTGCCCTCACCTACTGGCTCAGCAAGTCCAGCACAGAGCAAAGGCAGGGCTGGGAAGCTGCAGACCCACAGAGATTCCTGCTCTGGATATTGAACACACAGAGTTATCTCCTGGTGCTCTGGAAGGGCTGGAGTTGGTCTCCTGCTGTGTGATGGGCAGGGGGAAGCTCCCTGTGCCCCTGTCAAGTGGGAACTCATCCGAACGGGATTTCCTGCCTCAGCCACTGCACACTGAAAGCTTCACTGGAGGAGGGGAAGGAGATACCCTCAGCTGATGTTGTCCATCAGAAAGGCAGTGTTTGGAGGAGGAGGGCTGGATTCTGACTGGAAACATTACAGCCTTCCAAACTGAAAATAATTAGAGCAAATATTTGAGAGTTGAAGAGAGTATCACTAGTCTTGGAGCACATCGCCTGCCCAGTGGTGTCCAATGGGACCAACAATCAAATGCTGCTCAGCTGGAATGCTCCCCAGGGACAAGGCAAGCTGGAGACACTCTCAGAGCTGTCCAACAACAACACTGCAAAGGTTGTGTAGTGAATTAAATACACTAAACACCATATTCTGCTCCTTGGAGCCAGGACCACACCTGCCCACTCACCCGTTTTGTACAGAACTTCCCCTGAGCTCTGCCTAGGAGTCTCTCATAGACAGGATCTGAAATCTCCAGAGATAAATCCATTATGGTTATCACATTAAGTTCAAATAAAAAAAGGAGAAACACCCTACAATTTTATCTTCCTGCAAGCATCCCTTCCGCTCAGCTCTGACCGTAGTGGAGAGATGGCCACACTTGTCTCCTTGTGGTCTGAACAGCAGAGAGAGCCAGCTTCTTCAAAGTTAAAAGAAAATAGTAATAATGGAGTCCCCACATTCCTGCTGTGTTTATAAAGAGATGTTTTCTTCCTGAGCTCTACAGCATGGCGGGTTTAATCTGAAATTTCTTTTTAATCATAGCGGGAGTCCCAATTAACGTGCCGGGTAATCGTTCAAGTAGAACTGGAGTTTCATGGCTGCAGCAAGGCAAGGAGAGGCTCAGCATCAGGCTACCAGAGCATGGGCAGGGACCAGGAGCACACCCAGGTGCTTCACCCCCTCCCCAAACCAGGAGGAATGAGGGCAGCTCAACTTTAACACACAAATACGTCCCCGAGCTCCCCAGGCATCGGGAATGCAGCAGCTCCATGAAAAACCTCACGGTGGGAGCGACAGCACCGAGCTGCTTTCCCATGCACCTTCCCGAAGGAAAAACACCCATCACACTGACTCCTGCCTCAGTCTGCAGGCGTGTAATCCAACACATGTGCTTCCAGCGCGCAGGCGGGGAGGGGGACCTGCCTCTGACCTACTTTCTTTTGTTGCTGGAAGTGCTGATCTCTATGCAGAATTCTGCGAGCAGGCAGAAGCTGTCATTAGGGTCTGCCTTCACCTCTGCCTTACACCGCTCCTTACATCACCGCAGCCGCCAATTCCAGCCCGGGTGCTCCCGATTTTCTCCGTTGCCGGCGCCAGGACGCTCTGACCTCGTCCTGCCTGCGAGCACAGAAAATGTTCTGCGAGCACAGAAAATGTTCTGCGAGCACAGAAAATTGCTGCTGTCACGCAGCGGATTTTGGCCAGGCAAGGGAGTTACCTGCAGCCTCGGATGAACACGGTACTTACCCAGAGGAGCGTGCTGCAGTCAGCACACCCAGAGCAGAGCAGCACACACAACGCCTTACTCTGTATTTTTTAAATTTTTCATTCACAAGGAAGCTGGGTCTGAGTTAGGCACCGTGCTGACCTGGAAAGCAAAGCTCTTAAAATTCAAATGTGTACACCCAGGGCGGATCTCATCAGGAAGTATTATGGAAAACACGGGTATGCAGGCTCTTAAAACAAGCTCTTAAACACACAGGCTTCCATCTCGAAGTATAAAAAATCTGGCGTGAGTGTGACCCTCCTCCAGCTCTCCTCTGGTGCCTCAATATCTCCTTTTAGGATGTTGAGCCACAGCCCTGAGGTTTGGGAGTTCCAGACTCACTGCAGTCACTGGGGCTTGTGTAAATTGGTCTTCAGAGAAAACCAACTCCGCTGCCTTATGCAAAACCACTCTTTAGTAACCTACTAAAGAGCTTCCCCAGAATCTGTGTTCCCTGCGCTCCCAGGTACTCGGGTGTAACACAGCGCCTTGATGTTGCAGATCTGGAGATAAAAGGCTGTTGTGTTAAACCCGCATCCTTCAGACCTTGCAAGGCAGTTACTAGAAACAAGCCTTCCCTTCTGCAACGGCTTAAGAACAGACCATTTTAATTGATTAGTTTGCCCATTATGGGCAAGCAGAAGAACAGCCTTGCAATTGAACCTCAGTCCTTGAAATGCAGAGACATCAGCCTGCAGTGCATTTGCAAACCTCAGAGGCTAATTTCTACCCTTTCTGCTGTTCCACTCCCTCAGTCTGGGATTTACCTAAGCACACAGGATGCATCTCTACACCAGGCAGGGGGGAATTGCTTTGCATTGACGTTCAGTCAACAGATTCTAACGATAAAACAATTTCAAATCCACACTTTGATTAAAATCAGAGCCATGGAAAAATCATGCTAAGGTTCATCTAATGAATTTTACTTTCCAAGACTTTAGCAGAAGCCTGCCAGGGACTAAATCCAAGGGGGTAAAGCTAAATTTGACAGTCTGATAGTTGTCTTCACCCCAACTCCTCATGCAGATTTAGCAGTATAAATAAATCTGGCGTGGCCACCAAGAAAATAATCCCATCTATTCAGCAGCAACAGTCTACTGGGGAGAGGATAAGAGGCATTTGAAGACAAAAACAACAATCTCAAACTGTATATATATGAAATTAAAGGATGTGGGTAATTAATTCTTTGATCAGATAAAATCTGCGCTAAGTTAGGGCCATGAGTCAGAGAAATGAGAGATAGAAAATATGTTCATCACTCAGTCCCCCTCTTTACCAACACATATTTTCTAGCATTTGTCCAGTGTAGGCTTTGTTTTGTTTTTTCAAGTCAATGAATCAACTTTCTTGATATTCAGCCCGATGCCAAACAGGAGCTACTGGCATTTGCCGAGGATGAATAAATAACTAGTAATGGCACAGTCTCGTGAGATGGTCCAGGAAAATCCTGGGCGAGGTTTCCCCAGGACATGGCTGGCTCGATCACACTCCCCTGTGCTTTCTAAAAGAGCAGATATACCTACATATGTAGAGATCTGTGTTGTTACACCAACCGCCAACGAGCGCCGCCCAGCCCGCACCTCGCCACCGATGCGTTTTTGCCTGCTGCTCCCATCTCCCCGAAATACCAAGTGACTTGTTTTGAGAAAGCTCGTTTCTCTCCCGGCACCCTTACCTCACTCTTAGCAACCTTCTATTTAAAGTCACAATCTGTTGCAGCAAGCCAGCTTAGGAGTGTATAAACAAGCTGTTATGACCCCGCTGCAGGAAGGGGAGGAAATGGCCTATGCTTTAAAGTCAGCTGCCTTCAATAATTAGAAGCAAGTAGACAAACATGAAAGCAATGACACTTCAATGTTCTGTTATTTAAAGGGTACAGCCGCCGCTCAGTCCCTCGTTACCACCCAGGTATGCAGCCCTGCTGCAATTAGTCAAGCAAAGAAGAGTGTCACCTACCACAGGAGGGGGTCACAAACTCTTTCCCTGTCCCTGTTACTGGGAGAAGTACGTGGGGCTCTTTATTTTAATCAGCCTTTTTCTCTTAGCATGCAATGGCAGCTGCTTCTCACATCAGAAACCCTGAAAGGTTTTTATTAGTCCTAATGCTCCACAGAAGAATTAAGAGGTAACAGCACATATGTTCTGCTGTGCCCCGAAGAGTGGGAAAGGGAGGAAAATTAGCTCGTCTGCAGCAGCACAGCCCAGGGTGTAGGACTTGCTTATTACCAGAATCAGCTGCTGATGCAGTGAACACGTCCATGCACAAAGCATTCCCTCTGCAAAGTAGCAGGGTCTGCATTCCTGGCCTGAGAGGGGGAAGCCAAAGGTCCCAGAGAGCAGCAGGAAGGTTTCCTCTGGAGCTGTCAGTAGAGGAGACAGTCTCCTTGCGAAAGGCAACGTGGGATTTTGCTTTATTCCATCTCCCAAATGGAAAGTGGAGAAAAAGGCAAAATCAGCACTAAGATCACACCTGGGAAGCTCACAGTGCTGCGTGGTTTAAACCTGAGCGGGGCTCATATCTCCCATTAGGCTGTCTTGACATTACACTCACAAATAACCCTCAAGTGCTTTTAGTGTAAAAGCCTGAAACTTGTTTGCTGAGGGACTCATTCGCATCAGCATCCTGAGCAGGGAGCAGACTTCTTCAAAGCAGCTTTCTTTAGGGAAACACAACGCCAAGGAGAGCAGGCACTCAGCTCTTCCAGGAGAGATTAAAGAGGAAAATTAGAGAAGCTGCAGCTTATGCCCATACCAATAAGAGCAGGCATTTACCACCACTTAAATAATTAAAAAGATTTTTCACCAGTGACCAGGTTGCCACCGACTCATCTCAGTGCCACCCATGGATGCAGGCAGCAGAGTGACAGCAGGGCTCTGCTCTGAGGGATTCTGCCACCCCAGTAATCCCAGCACAGTGAACTGCAGGGAAGAGAAAAGAGAGAGAGGAGGAAAAACCCCTTTTCCCCAGGAAGCTCTGTTATGATTTCTTTTGGGATAGGACCCAAGGTTTGCTTAGAACAATTTTTAGCCAGACCATGTAATACCAGCTACATTAAAATGCTGAGACTTTGGGAGCAATTATCCCAAAAAATAGCATGCCAGGCAGAGCAGTGCAATTAGGCTGCATGTTAAGAGGCAGGATCCAGGCATTAGCACCCAAACCAGCAGGCACGGGACAGGATCCACATTTAGTGTATTTACAACACATGACCTAATAGTAAAAGCAATAATTAGCTACTATTAATACCAGTGGATGAAAATAGAGGGGAAGGGAAGCTGCATAACAGAAATTATTTATACAGAGGTGGCGCCACCAGCCAGGAGTAAAGATGGCAATGGTTTTTTAGCATGCTCATCCTGAGCCCAAAGAAGGGGCAGGATGGCCCAGGGATGAGGGACAGCCTTTGGAAAGCTCTGTGGCTGTGCCATGGGAGTGCAGGGAGGATGGGTACTCCAGGCTGAAGGAGGTGGATTTGAATCCCACCTCCATCGCCTCTCCATGTACTGAGCTCACACGCAGCAGCCACAGAATCTCTCCCAGGATCTGCACATGGGATTAAATAACACACAACCTGTGGAGGGTAAACCAGAAGGAGGACACCCCCTCTCTTTTTACTTATCCAAAACATTCCCAGGCAGTCAGGCAAGGCAACAACTGCAGTGATGCAAAGCAACACCACCACGTCTCCTAGAGAAGGAAACAGGACTTGGCTCAAAGCTTTTGTTAGGAAGAAGAGGGTCCTTTCATAATACAGCCCTTTGTTCTGCTGGAGGAATTCAAATGCTATAAATTCATCCCCCTGGTAAATGCAGCAGTTATCAGGCATTTTACCACAGGATTCCTGGTCTCCTAGTGAAGTTAAATGCAGCGCCATTACAGCAGCACTTTAACGTGTAAATATTACATTCCCAGTTCTTCAGGAGATGTTCATTTAGTGAAATAAAATCCTGCTAGTAAAACACCTGATCAAACCCTTCAGCTGAACTGGCCCAGTAATTGCTCTAGGACTGGAGGGAGTCCAATGACTGGTTGCAATTTATGACCACTTTAGGAAAAAAATCTACCTTGAAGCATCCGCTAAGGACTGAGTTGTAGATGAGATCATGGAGTACATTTACATCGCAGCTTTCTCTAACGTTAAGTGGCCACTAATTCGTGCTGAATTCCTTTGTAATTCTGATGGAATCACATCTGACAATCACATAAACAGCAAAAAAATTCCTCAGGAATAATGTTACTACAACAAGGAGTAAAAGGCAAAGGAATGATTCATCTTTCATGGTGAGACATGCCCTTTTCTATCATCTCTACTCACCCAAAATAATTTGCCCAGCCCAAATTTCACAGCCAGGGCTGACAGACACCAAGTTGTAAAGGGGTCACTCTCCTGAGCCACAGAACACAGCCACAGTTACAGTTTGAGGGAAATACAGTTAAAATCTGAAGCTGTGAGAAAGCTTAAAGACAATTAAACAACAAGATGAGCTGCCCGAGGGAGGCTGCAGGAAAACCTTGATGAAGATTTTGCTGCAGGCAGGGGGCTGCATTAAATGACCATAATCTCCACTGCTATTAAAAATCCAGGGGTCTTGGTAGGAACTGGACAGAGAGAAGGGATGCAAAACACAACCATTTTAACCCTTTCCATTCAGCAGAGAGAATCAGGTTAGGAAAGGGTGGAACAAAAAGACCAGAATGCAGGAAAAAGCAGAGTCATAAATGTATCGGAAGACTAAGATCCAGCTGGAGAGCTGTAAAATGGCAGAGCAGAGTCAGAATCCTGTCAAAGACATGGAGGGAAGGGATAATCACAGATTTTAAGCAGTTTGGTGTTTTCTCCTTCCTGCAGTGAGGGTAAATCCTCTCCATATTCTGGAACCAGGGAGGAAAGGAGGGTTTAGGCTCTCTGCATCCCCCAGCTCCAGAAAGCAAACACTGGTTCTGCCCTAAAAGAAAAGTGGTTTTATCACCTTCAGTCCTGCTCCAAAAGGGCTGTGTTAGAAAAGCCACAATCCTTTGGCACTTGAATAGCACTGAAATCAAAACACCAGCTCAACTCCTACCTCCACATCCTCCCTAGGAGGAAAAATACCTGGGAAAGCCATCAGGACATCTCTTCCTCTTGCTCCATGGACCTGAGAAACCTGGAGACGATCCAAAAAAAGCTGTATTTTGACTGTCTCAATTAACCAAATAGCTAAAAACTTTGTTATTTGCCTGGCACCAGCAGAAGCAGGGTCCATATGCTGAACTAGAACAAGAACTTGCTCGAGGAATTGCTGCCTGCACCATGAGATGCCAGAAGCCAGATGGGGGATTTATAACAGCACAAGGCTGGCTCAATGGGCAGGGGCTGCTCCAGCACAGCGTGTTCCTGGAAGAAAGCAACCATCACCAAAGTTAGGGGAAAGGGTTAAAAATAAAAGTGAGCAACTTTCTTATCATGCACTCCTTGCCTTCCCCTGAATTAACATCAGAATCAGAAATCAGATGGTGCTCCAGGCTGCCTGAAAATTGTTTTTACACTTTGAGTATGCCCATGGCCAAAACCTAGACAATACATGTTCGTGTGAGGTGATTATTTAATGAATTTTAAGGGTGCAGATAGATTAGGAGGAGCTGATGCTCCCTTGTGCTGTTCTCCTGAACAAAGACTTTGGGACCAGCTCCACTAAACAGCAACAGCATCCCTGGAAAGGTGACTGGCTGATGCCTCAACTCTTTTGGACAGCAAACACATTCCCCATCTCTCGTGGAAGTTACAGGGCCTGGGTGTGATGAGAGGCAGAGGGAGGCACAACATGAAGTTACAGTTTTAGCTTCCCATTGGGTGCAATAATTACAGGTAGGGAGTAACAGCAGCATCTCTCCATAAGGCTGTTAATAAAGTTCACCTTCACTAGCTAAACCCATTCCTCTTTCCTAAAGACTGGAAGAGATTTTATAGCAGATTCATCACCTCCACCCTTTAGTTCTATTTTTGGAGTCTATTGAACTTTTGCATATGTTGAAATGAAAAGAGTCTATATTAACACAACCACTTTTTTGTTACTGTAATGAGAGCCTTGAAACCACCACAAAGAGAAACATGCCTTTTAGCAGCTGAAACAAATTATTACAGCAACTGAGTCTTAAAAGGAATTTCAAGTAAAAATATAGTATTGCATGAAGTTGTTATGGCAACTGATGTTGTAGAGTAACTGCACTGGGGCAACTTTTCCTCCTTCATCCTGCTCAGCAAAGTCTGGGAAAAACTTTATGATAAAATTGTGCCTTAATTAGTCAAATAAGTCATAAATATAGCTTATCCCAAAATCCTTAACATTCCAGCCTCATGCAGTCTGTGTGCAGTTACTCTACTAATGAGAAAATATATCTACTAAGGCCCCACTTACCATTAAAAATCCTATCCAATATTTTTCTAATACAATTTATCAATTTAAACACATTGCACAATGTAATATTCTGCAGCATTCCATTAAAATGATAAATAGCTATGGAAAAAACAAGGGATTAAACATACTGTAATGTAATCTAACAGTATTTAAACATAAATAAAAAACTTAAATATGGATGGGAAAAGTACCGTATTTGTGAGCAAAAAGAGCCCAAATCACTCCCTGGGCTGGAGTATTAATAGGCCAGAGGAAGCAGAGCAATGAGAAATGACAGTCAACTTCAGAGGATATAAAATGTCCATTAGGCTTTGTTATAAGATTACATCAAAGCAGTTCATATGTTTTAATCTGGGGAAAGAGAAAGCAGCTACTTGGGGTCTGTGCCTGGGGGCTGCCTCTGTGTACTGAACCAGACAGTTTGCATAATGAACAATTTTTATTCAATCAGGATTTCAGCACAGATAGTTCCCAGTCAATGGGCTCTAGCACAAATGGGGTTGGATATTGATGCTATTCTTCAAGCTCCACCTGCTGGCTCCGGAAGAACTGCTGGTGGCTCTCTGAAGGGCCACTTTGTGGAGGGACATCAAGTTGTTGGGATAAAAATCCAAGGCAAGAAGCACAGAGCCTGGGCTTCCTCCGTTTCAAAAAAACCCCACAAAAAACAACAACCAACCAAAGAAACCCAGAACCCTCCCAAAAAATACAATCAAACCAAAAAACCCTCCAGACTTGAGAGTTTTCCTTGGGTTGCACCAATAATTTGGCTGATTTGCTTAGGCAGATGTTGAGCTGCAGACAGGCTCCCACAGCAGAGGTGCAGAAGCTGCCAAAACCTGCCTGGTCGAACCCACCTGATTACCAAGGGAGCTGCCTTGTGCTCAGAGTGCAGCCAAAAGGGCAGAGCAGCCAGGGAAATCATTCCACTTAGCGTGCGCCTTCTGCACAATAATTACTTATTTAAATTTTACTCTGCTGCTCGAGCCATTAGAAAAATGCACTATAAACAAAGGTGATTTTATGCAGACAATAGCTGAGCCAGTCATTTTTTAAAGACAGGCACACCATGACTTATCTCCCAGGATGAGCAGCTCTTATGAGATTGCTGAAACAAGGTTTATAGCCTAAACCCCATTTCCAAGGGTTATTCCAGTGGCTGCACTGCTGGATCACCTTCATCTTTAGCAGCAGCATGGAGCTCACTTACCCCACAAATGCAAGCCAGGGTCACTTAACAGCTTTATGGAGAGGAAGAGCCCAGGCAACACTTTGCTGCACAGAAGTGCTTGCTAAATCCTGGGATGATCATTTAAAGGTTTCACATACACACCTGATAATTCAGAGTTAATTAGTGTGGGCATATTAGAGATGCTCCTGCCTGCACCTCTGGATTCTGCCTATTGATCAGGCACTGCAGCTGCTCTCAGCTCTGGGAGGAACTGTTGCAGTGAATTTTGCTTCCTGCCTGATGCGGGTAGGCTTTGCTTCTGACTGGCACCAAATCCCTTCTTCCTATTTCCAGAAGAAAAATAGCTCCCTTTTAATCTAGACCTTCCAAAGCTCCTGCCATGCCTGTGACGTCCTGAATGCAGAATTATGGCTTTCCCTGGTTTCTGCTCATTTGTCTGGAAGCCTGTAGGTTGTTGTATCTCACCCCCAGTACTTTTTTGGCTCCGTTCAGAAATACTCTTTTATCAATTCACCTGACAGCGATCCAGCAGGACGGGTGTGTTGGAAGATGATGCTAATCCAGAGAGACCATTCTTCAGTTGGAGCATTCATGAAGTCTAATGAACTATTGGCAGAAAGGGACTTGTGTGGCACAATTAAAACTTGCTTCTGCGAGACACAAAATATTGCAACTAAAAGTTAACGGTGCCAAGCAGGGGAGGTGGATTAGCTCAGGGAACATAAATTGGTGAGAAGAAGCCACTTCCTTCTCCCCCCATCCCCAAGCCTTATGCATTAGGCAAAGCTGAAATAATGAATATGTATTGCAAGGTGTTTGCTACAAGCCTACTTATAAAGTGCACAGCCAGGAACTCCGGGAAGGGGGATTTATGGGAGCAGTCACACACAGCTGGCACACAGTGTTCTGCAGGCATCAATTGGGATGAATGCCCCCCCTGTAAGCACTTAGCACCCACCACAATAAACTAAGGTGTATAAGCAGAGTCTAAAGTTTATTTTCAGGAGCATCCCTTGAGGGGGAATGCTAAATCAACCACCTCAGGTTTGGTAAATTCAATGAGAAGCCTGAGCTGGGAGAGGGGACGTGGCTCATCTCCTGCTCTGAGACCCCCAATGTCCTCAAAATGCTCAAGGAAGAGGAGGCAAAGCATGGGAATAGGTTGCTGCTTGAGGACTGGACCAGTCATTAACACCAGATGACATCCCATTAATCAGAGGAAATGACACTAACAGGACCATTACAGTGCTGTGATCTTTCACCAGCTTTGTTAACTGAGGGGGGAAAAAAAGCCCTACCCATCGGACACTAAGTTTTAATTTCAAAAAGAAATTCACCTTCAAATTGCTTTGTCTTTTTGCATTTGTTTCCAAGCACAGTAATTAAAATTCTAAATCAAAACACAGCTACTCTTTTCCTTCAATCTCACTTGGCACTGAGCACACTCTCCCCAAAATCCCATACAACACCAGAGTATGAGGAGAGCAAGTCAAGCAAAGCTTTCTACAAGGTGAAGGCAGCTCCTGGAGCTTTAGCATCAGCCAGGAGCTGTGGTGACACAGGCTCTGACTGCAAAGGCTGGCTTAAGGGCTGATGCTAAAGACCATGTCCACTGATAGGTGGGATATTAATGCCACTCCTTTCTTCGAGCCCTCTAAGTCTGCACTGCTGCCTGGAAGAGGTTTGAAGACTAAAGATATATTTTTTGAATTATTAATCTCTTTGCAGAAGCTGTAGACTTGGAGACAGCACGGAAAATAGGTTAAGGCTCACAATAAGCTGAATGAGTTAAATCAGAATCAGGCAAGTGTGCTGACAGCCAGCTCCTGTGACTCTTAAGCTTATGGGCCAAGGTATGAGTATGAAGGGAACAGCAGGATCAAGTCAGATAAAATGAACATGTTGGGTTTGACTAGTCTGTAAGGAAGGGTCAAAGAGTGGCTTGCTGGTGGGACCTACAGCCAACATGGACTGACTGACTGAAGCAAAGAAGGACTGACATTACTCCTCCAAATTATAAATTCTGCTTCCCAATCTATCTGAATGGATTAACCTCAAAACACGAGATCCGGAATTTAAAGATTCAGAATTCAGAAGCTATTATGAGTCAAGAGCAGGAATTAGCATTTGAGTTATAAATATGCTCTAACAAACTGACAGGAGTCAGCTTGCTGTTCCTTCCCTTTTTGAAGATGGTGGCATCATACTCGCAATATTTAGAGACATAAACCTAGAAGTGATTTTCACATCCCAGCTGGATGTTAACAACGTGGCTTGTTGGGAGAACACTGCTCCTCATCTAACCAGTGCTGCCATGCAGGAAACTGTTACAACCAGCCAGGGTCTGGGTTTCCAGCACAGCAGATGGGAGCTGTCCAAGGAAAAAGTGCTGTCCCGGGACACCAAGCTGTGCCACGGCACCCTGATCTTCCACAGGTCCTCCCTTACCTAAAAGGCTGTCAGAAGAGAGAGGTAGACAGGAGCACACTCTGAATAAACAGGAGCCACTAATATCAGAGAAGTCTCCAGGCAGTAAGTAATGAAGGCACTAAATAACTGTACCCGCTATTCGGATTTTCTGCCAAACATTAGCCAATTTAAAAGGCAGCAAGAGGCCTTTTACACAGGGAGAATTTCTTTGAGCACCGACTTAAAAGCTGAAGTTTGGCAGGCAAGTGTCTGAGAAGGATGGGGGAGAGGTAAAAGCCAATTTCACCTGGTAATCTGCTACACTATTTGTGTCCTACCCAGACCACACTTCATGCATTAAGAACACACTGCAGCTCTCCCCCGCGCTGGGGGAGCGGGGAGCTAATGGTTTCTATTACAGGCGTGTGTGGAGGGTGGCTGTGGCATGCACATCTGTCTGCAAAATAGATGTTAGCTCTGGAAACTGCCTAAACACCTCCGTTCCCCAGCAAACGGGGCTGGCAGTGGAGTTTTTTTGGGCTCCCTCCCGGCGTGACAGGCGGGGGTGATTGACAGGGCTCGGAGCCGAGAGCCCGCACGTGCTCCCACTGTAAATAGTAAAGCTTAAAAGCCTCAGCCCTAACTGACTATTTCACAAGACTTCAACTCAGTTACTCTTAATGAGGATTTCCATGCACACACAGAGAAAAAAAAAGGAAAAAAAAAAAAAAAACCCAAAAAAACCAACAAGCAAACAGCAAAATAAACAGCTGGTGAAGTGAAATACGAGGTTAGAGCCCTCTCTGATTCAAGAGAAGATTATTAAAACAGCTATAAAGATGGTGTTGGCATCTCTTGAAATGAGTTTGTTACATTCAGAAGAGGCAGTTACACATGACAAACCATTTTCTGTTTAATTAGAGGGCTCTGTGTGGAACACTTCCAGGCGGAGGAGGGGAGCAGATTGCCACCCAGCATCTCAATTATGGGACAGAGCCTTAACGATTCCACATGCAAATGTTTTTGACTGACCGCAGAGGGACAAAAAAAAGAGGGGAAAAAAAAAAGGAAAAAAAAAAAAAGCTGTTCAGGAGGTTAAGGAACAGGAGCTTTGTCCCACACTTTAGCAACCTGGGCTTTCTTGTCACACACATTAGTGCTTAAGGTTTCTTTCTGCCCAAAGAATGGTTTCTACTTGCTGGCTGGGGGAAAAAAAATACAAAATTTCTATGGGAAAAACCACAGAGATAGCCTCTGTCCAACCCCGGTTAAAAGCTTTCTATTCTTCCAACCAGGTAAAATAATTCGTGGTTGAGGAATAGAGCAGGACCTTGGTATTCGCACCAAAGCTCTGAAAGTAAGCAAGCACAGAAAGGAAATTCTAGCTAATACAAGTTAAATATAGGTTATGTTAGCTGCATTTTACAAGCACTAAGAATGTTTTTGGAGAAAGCTGTCATTTTTAATGACAGCACAAGCTCCAATTACCACATAGCTGATACACTTGGGATTTGGAAGTTTTTTTTTAAATCACTTGAAATCTAAAAAAACCTTCATTATCAGCTTCTGAGTTGGATGTAAATAACTTCACCTGGTGCTAAGAAGTTTAACATTTCACAGGGGCACATGAACAACTTAAAGCCATTTATAAATGCAGCTTCAGCTTCCTGGCAATCTAAATGCAGTCTCTGGCAACTTGAGCAGCAGCAAAGAACACAAGGCTGGGCTGCAAGGGGAAGAGCAGCAAGGCTAAAGGAGATGTGTGAGCATCACCAAACCCTGGAATCAGACAAGAACACACCTCAGGCTGCAGATACCTGTCAGTTCAGGGGAAAGATTAATCTTGCTGCTAGGCTTAAGAAAGGCCACTTAAGCTGAGAGCAAAACCATGCATCACCTTGAGCCTAAAGCAGAGCGTTCACCCCACAAGATGCTTCGAGAACAAAAATGCAGCTATGCTGAGGAAACCCTCTGTCCAATGCCACCCTCCCAGCTCCACCAAGCTGCCCCTTGGCTCCCTCAGGCTTTCACCACTCACCAAGGCTAACAAACCCAAAAGCAAGTAAAAAAAAAAACCCCAAACTGGCTTACAAAAACCAGAAAGCTCCTTGGAAAAGTCTGCAAAAACCAGCAGCGAGCACAGGGCAGCTCCAGCCCCAAAAACTAACGCAAGGAGCAGCGAGGATGAAGGCTGAAAATTCTCCTTCCCCACAGCTAATGTGAAAGCCTTACAGTCAGCAAGAAGAAGGGCAGCCTTCTAGCTTGTGGCAAGCACAAAGTGGGATTGAATCATTACTTGAAGAACGTGTTTCAGTGTCTATAAATAAGAACCTGCAAGGCTCCTTGCCAAAGAAGCCCAAGTCAATATCGCTTTTCTATATGCGCTGTCAAACTTTACTTTTAGACAGTATATTAATTACCCAGTCAATAATTGTGGGTTTCATTAGTGTATTAAATACCTCAATCAATAATATTTATCCTTTTCAGAGTCGGTCTTCACCAAAAACAAAGGCAGGAGTATTTTTTGATCCTGCAGTTCAAGAAGTCAGTGCAGCATAGCAGCAAGGCTTTAATGGAAAACATAAAACACTAGAAACAGACAAAAATCGGATTATTACTCTTATTTTTCAGCCTTTTGTACAATAAGCCATGAGGGAATTCCGAGAGCTAAACTGATGGCAGAAAAAATTAGATTTCTTCCTCTTAATTGCTCAGCGGTGATGTCAGAGTGGACAAGACAAATGTTCACATCTTTCATTTCTCCATCAGATAAACCAGCAACCAGCTCTGCTCTGCCAACTTTCCTGAGGATAAACTCTCAGAGCAAAGAGCCCATTTCTGGTGCATCCTCTGCAGTGCAGCTTCCCAAGTGCCTTTATCCTAACCTGGGCTATCCCTGGGAATTACATCCCTATGAGAGGCAACATCCTCATGTGGGACCTTAAAGAAAATTTATTTCATCAGGCAACACAAAAGGAGCTCAGGAGGGTGATTTTTTTGTTGGTTTTGTTAATTTTTAATTTTGTTGTTGTTGTTGTTGTTTAAAATCTCCCTTTAAAGGGCAAAGTGTTTGGGACAAATTAAAAAAAAAAAAGCGTCTTTGCAAGTGTCCAGTTTATTTTAAATAACTTACAAGGATGGGAAAAAGGAAAAGCACAACAAACAGCTGAGGAACACTCCCAAAGGCACGCTTTTGGCATGGCACAGAGGCTGAATTTAACAACAAATCAATGCAATATAAACAGGAAAAAAACTAAAAACAAACAACACCCTACCCCCCAAACACAGACACCTAAATATCCAAATAAAATACACAGAAAAATGCATAACAGGCCTCATGAAAAATCCATCTGGCGATCCAAACTACTTTTTTTTTTAAAATATGCATATGATTGAAATGCAAAAATGTAAACATGAAAAACAGACTTTAAAAACTGCAAGAAGGTCTGTGGGCCTCTTGCATCCTCACAGATAATATATTAAAGAGAATTTCCACTGCCTGTAATAAGATTACTGATATTTACTGCACTACTCCAGTATTTATAATGCCTAATATGCTGCAGACCACTCCTTCCCATGAACACAGGCTTTGGAAGTAGGCAGCCCACTCCATTTCATGTTTTTCCTAAGCCTTTTATATCAAAATGATGTGAAATTTCCCTTTCTTTCCCATCTGAGTCTCCCCAGCAGCTGCCTGAGGGAGAAGCCCTGTGGGGCGGCCACTCTTCTCCAAAGTGGCCACTTGTTCAAGGGCTAGAAAACAAGGAGGCCAAAGGAAAGGTGACAAAAAAAGGACCCAGAAGGAAAGTTACTATTCCCTCCTCAAGATGTTACGCTGCATCTTGGGCAGCATGCAGATTCTTCCACAAGAATTAGGAATCAAAACACCAGAGTCAGCAGCTTCCACTCTCACGCCCGTTGCACTAAAAGGACAATCCCGTCGTGCTGGAACACAGAGCCCACACACACTCACTCATCCCAGCTGCCAGGCAGAGCACACACAGCACAAAGCAACCAGTCACTCCTGATCCATCTAACACCACCTTTTATTCCTTACAACGGCTCTGAGAATGTATTACTCCTCCAAGCTTGACTTTGGGGACAAAAAACCCCAAACAAACAACAAACCACCTGATGCATCTTAAAAACTCGGTCTGGCTCTAACAGAATCTCCCCTCCAGGGACTCGTAAAGGGTCACTAACAACTCATTTCAAATTCATGCCCAGTGAAAACACAGTTCAATCCCACCAGAGGGAATTAAGACAAACAGCAAACTACCTGAACATGGCCCTGCAGAACACGCTCCAGATCTTCCCTCTGCCATTCACAACTTGATGTTTTTGTGTAATTGCCTTGGCACCTGCCTGTTTCCAAACCAGCAGCCTCCCAATTTCATCTCTGCTGTGTACATTTAATTTAAAGCAAAACACGAGCAGCCACAGGAATCCTCACCTCACAGAGATCTAGTTATGAACAATTTCAGAACCCCTTCAATTGAGCAAATACATATTCAGGCCAGGTAATGACCTGGATGGTAGCAGGGGAGATTTATGATGAGGGGAAGGAAGGCACAGGCTAGTTTGCCAATAATCCAAATTAGCATTGTGAGTCCACTTAATTAGCATAGTCAGAAGAGCCCAGAGCCTTTGTGAAGTTTTCCACAGCTCCTGCCAGTGGCTGCAGGGTTTGGATGGCTGTGGTCAGTTGGCAGTGAGGTGGGAGGAGAATGGAGACACCTCCACAGCTTCCTTGCCCTCACCTTCCTGGGATTAACAAACATTTTATTAACCAGTTACCTGCAGCAGTTCTAGCCTATGATCAGGGGAAGGAAGGCAAGATAGACAGAGGCATCTATCTTTTATATAAGTGGGAAATCATATGCCCCTCTCAGGATTCATTCTGCTATATTAGCTCTTCCAGGCCCCTCCTAAAAAAGATCCTCATTCTCCTACTCAGCAGTGTAGTCCTCCTCTGTACTCGCCCCAGCTGAGTTTCTTTTTTGCCTCTCCACATTGCAGGCCAGAGCTGTACATAGCATTCAAGATGAGATCTCACAGCAGAGGCTTATATAATGCTGTGGCACTTGTATAGCTACACTAGAAATACCTTGCCTCACATAGCTTGATGTTTTTATCATATACTAGCTGATTAAAGCATGATTAAAACCCTCCAACTCTTCAGTCACTAATGAGCATCCACTTTAGAGCAGAGGGTTGTTTTTTATTAGTCCTCAAATAAATGGCTTTTCACACAAACTGTTTTAAGTTGATTTTCTGTTCCAGTTCTCAAGGTCATTCAGCTGATCCTGTAAGATATCTTAATGCTCTTGAGCATTGATACCCTGCATCTCTAGTGCTCTGGCTGATGGCACAGTAAACCCAGCAATATGGATGTGCAGCAATTCCCCTTGGGAGAAGGAGCTGCCCCAGCAGAGGCAGGTGTGCAACACTCAGAGCAGCAAACACCTGCCAAAAACAACAGCCATAAAAACTTCCTGGTGTATATGGATGGGCCCAGGAATTGGAAATGAGCCTCAAGGAACATTCTGCACTACCACTTGTTCCCAGTTTCCTAAAATTGGGTAGGAGGGACAGGAAGGGAGCAGTACTAAAAGACTGGTTAGCAGAGTGGAAAGATGGATTATCACCACTAACCTACCATTTGTCAATCCAGAACTGTGCTGAAGACTGTAATTTTCTAGTCAATGCTTTATAAGCAAGGTCAGAGGAAACAAATACTTCAATAAAAAAAATGCAAGACATCAGCAGAAGAACCCAGTCATGATCCTCAGATTCCAAAAAAGAAGAGGTTGTGTTCGCACTTAATGGGCCCAGAATAATGTGCTTCATGTCCATCAATGGAAATGACATTTACAGTACTTAAACACCAAGACTTGAGATGACAAACAGGAAATCACAGGGAATAAAGGGCACCAACTGAATACAAGAAGAAACTGTGCTCTACGGAGCAAAATAAATAAATAAATCTCACTTCTGCCACCAGAGCCCCACTGCAGCATTGCCTGGATGCTTGGAGCTGTGCAGCAAATGCCAAGCTGTGAGCTGCAGCCAGGGAACACATAATTAATGTGATTAGGAGCACACAGAGCTAGCATGCTCTGCTGACTGAAAAGCCCAGTAGCATAATTACTGTTTTCTGTACTAGCTCTATGTCTGAACAAATCTCAAAGCCTGGTTAGTTTTAGACTGCTGTGTAAACGTCAATAAAAATCCCAGAAGTGCCAGCTCATCAGCATTCTCAGGCACAGAAATGGTGAAAATATCACTGCATTTCCATGCTGCTAACATCAGGCAAGGAAGTCTCCATTCTTCAGTCTAACCTTAGAGTTTGTAATAAGGTAACATCTCCCCCAAGTGAATGCTTATTATGAAAGCTAATTAATTGCTTTCCAGTAATGAGAAGTCTTTGGTGTTCAAAGAAAGCAAAATTCACTACACAGGAATTAAACAGTGTTTATTGAAACAAAGCACCCCCCACTTAAAGACCTCTTTCTGTTTAACATCATTACAAATAAAACCAAAGAAACTCAACATACAAACATACAAAACATGTATAGGCAGGAACTGTGAGCAAAAAAAAAACCAGTCAGAAATCCATAGTATTAATTGAAGAGAAAACTAAAGCAATGCTTTGTAGTTGCCTGGATTTCCCTGGGGGATGGAGAGTCAATGCTTATCTGCCTTCCTCAGAAGAGACAATTTTGATTAATATCAGACCCATCTGACTCAGTCTATTAAACCCTGAAGGAAGGATATTCTTCAGATATAAGAGATATGTCTTTGATTAATAATTCTATCATATTGCCATTCCAAGCATTAACAACTGCATGGCACCTGTGGAAAGTGAAAGCCTTTGAATTCTATGGAAGGGAACTAACTTGTACTAATAGACCTGTCCTCTTTTGTCCAGATCTGAAAGCTCTATGACACTGCTCCTCCTGCCCTCTGCTGAACAAGTCAAAATGTCAAGGTTGTCACTACTTCCTTGCAAAGAAGACAAAATGGTTATATAATTCAGCTTTACATATAGGAAGAGAGCAGAGTTACTTCAGACATTCTGAGTGGCTTGTCTAAAGACCTTGGCAATCTGTCTAGAGATTCCTCTTCAGCGCTGTCAGAGTTTAACAGACCACAACAGGCTACAAAGTCGTGGCCATCAGAGTGCACTCTTACCTCCCAGGGCACATCTCCAGGGAAATGCATCAAATCACTCAGCCCACTATGCTGGGTGTAACTAACGCTGAATTCTCACACAAGAGGTGGGGAAAATGTCAATGTAACGTTATCTATTGAGTTTTTCCTGGAAATTCTAGGCTCAAGCAGCCAGCACTGGCCTCCTCACCCCAGCTGAGCATTTCTCCTGATGTTAGCAATCAACCTCTTGCTGTATTCTCTGTAGTTCACAGGTTTGACATCCATTGCTGTGGCCTTAATACGAGACTCGTCCTGCGAAAGAGAAATTGTAGTATGTAAAAGAACATGAAGCACTCCAGGCACTTGGTTCCAACATCCTTCTGCCCCAGTAACTTACTGCTCGTGGTATCTGGGTTAGCTGGGAGTGCCAACACGACTCCCAGAGCTGGTATGTTGTTTTCATGTAAAACCAGCCACTCTTGAGTAGCCTGAGAGGGAGCAGCAAGGATCCCTCCTTCAGTGCTCAAGATTGACAGTATTTGTGTGATCTTTGGAATCTTCTGTTCTCTGTGAGCAAGGGAAACCTCTCCCCACAAACATAAGAGGAGGAAATCACCTCCTATGGAGACAAGTTGAACTACAAAAGCCACAAGTTACATTATTTGCCTTTTGGGCAACACTTACATTGTAAGTCTCCAGTTTCACCCGGATCCTGAACTCGTAGGTGTTGAAGTTTGCATTTTGGAACACTTCTTCAAAAGCCTGCTCGTTCTGAGGGAAGGACAAAGACAGGGATCAGCTGCAGACACTCCAGGCTCCCAGTAGTGCCATGAACTTCATGAACAGCTCAGCTTTTGGGGAGGTTGGCAAAACACTAGAACTACCTGGCCCACACAGGCAGAGCTGAGTCTTCCGTCATCACATTCTAGATGCCAAACTCATAACTCAAAGGTTTTTAAAATAAAAAGGTGACAACTTTTAAGCTGCTTAAACAAAGGAACATACAATTGCACTGAATCTGCAACCAGGTATAATGAACAAAAATACTACAAATCTTCAGGAGCTGCCAAACTGGCTAATTCTGATGTTGTGCTGTGATCACAAACACTGACAGAGTTAACTATTTCCTTATTAATTGCCTTACTAGGTATTCTGGTTTTCTGCTTATCCATCAAAGCTGCATGTATCCTTCCCATCCTGACACAGGCATATTTAAGAGAATGTTCTATAAAAAAATCAGATCCATGTTTTGAACGTGCTTTAATAACCATGAGAAGGAAGGATTGTGTCATATTTATAACATAAGCTGCTTCTAATTACCATATGAACACTAAACATCATCATCATCATTTATAATAGACAATTTGTCAAAACAGTAGAAAAGAAGCAGGCAAGTCGTGGAGACTGTGAAAAAAAAAGTTTATTTTTGTAAAAATATGAGTCGTAAAAACCTTTGCTGACATTCAAAAAAGATCTTGCATCTCCCTGATGATACTGACAAGTAATTATTAATGCATTTATCTACCAGATGCACTTGACTTGATCAGTCACTCCAGCAGCAGACAGAGCATCTGATCTGGAATTGAATCCACCCCAGTTCCACTCACATTCCAAGTGTTACATCTGCTGTTTTTCACTGTGTGCAGCACTATTTTACACTAGACAGTGATTCTCCTAGGGTTTAGAAAAGCACAACAAATGGAGGTGAACAGGAGCAGCTAGGTTCACAGATTACAGAATTTAGGCATATCCCTTCAGAATATTAAAACCCCTTCCTTTGGCCATCTTATGGATTAGAGGATAAGGAAACTCGCTTAATAAAGCATTTAGCTCCTCTCTGCAGCTCTGTCACAAACTGTGCTAACCATTAGTGAGTTGAAAATGCCCTCAGCATAGCAGTCACTGCTACCCCACATTACCTCCTTTGGTATCTAACAAGCACAGGCAAGAGGCAGATGAAAAACCTTGCACATGTATCTCTGCTTAGCGTGGTCACAGGCTGTACATGAACTCCATCCATACTGTGAGCACTGAAAAGACTCCCACCAACTTCACAAGACACTGCATCAGCTCTATCAGAGAAAAACCACTAAGAAAAGCTTACTGCAAATGCATCGAGTACCATTTTTAAAGGCTCATAAAAGTGTCAAATCAAAACCAATTTCTCCCGGAACACAAAGCATTCCCGCTCAAGGGCTCACTCCATATTATGTTCCATTTTCTATCCTCAGCCATTTCCATTAGGCAGCTCTTCAAAAGACATTACATGTTTGTACTGGTACATAGGATCTGCTGCCCCTCCTTCCCCACCCAGTTTTCCTCAGTATTAAAAGCGACTAAGAAATTTTGTTTAAACTCTAGCGGAGATTAAGCATGGCTGAAGTAAGAAAATATTGACAGGTTGAGAATGTCTGAAAATGGAAATGCAAAAGTGCAAGCACATCTAATTAGAATCCCCCCAGCTAGACATCTTCTTACAGAACAGAGGTGTCCAGCCTTTGTAGCACCACAAAAACTCAGCATCCCAGAACCACAGCCTTTGTACCCTTCACCTCTGACAGCCAGAGTGCAGAAAATGTCCAAAAATCATTGCCTATTACAGGAAAAATAGCCCTGCTTTGCAGAAACAGAGGTCTACAACAGTGTCTCAAGGCAACAGCCTCAACAATCCCTCCTGCTTCATTTCCCTCCCACAGCCAAGCAATGGGTTAACCAACAATGGGATATCTGTGGAGCCCTGGAATCAACCAGCCTTAGCCTGGGAGCACAGCAAGGCTCATATGCAATTCAAGAACTTATCATGCATTCCACATCATCATTTAAAAACAAAACAAAGCCACACAGTTTTTATACAGTACACAAGTTAAAAAAAAAAAAATCAGGAAAAGATTATTTTGGTTGGAAGAAAGACAAATGCAGTAGAAAAGCACAGAGTGACAAAAGGGATGATAATACTGCCTGTTAGTGTCTAATGACTTACAACCTTAAAAATTGTTCTAATCTGCATAGAAAGATCACTTCAGCACCTTTGCCAATGACCTGTTTTACAAATTGTGGTTTTCATGAACCCACAAAAAGAGCCTTCAAAAGCGGGCTCACACACATCAGTTCAAAAAGCTTCCTGCCTACTTAACAAAGATACATACAAAGTGTTCTGGAACTTTTTGATTTTGTAAACAAATTTTTGGAACACATTAGGGGTAATGTTGTCAGCATTCGTTGTTAAACTAGGTTTTTTTTTTTGCAGATTCTTCCAATCTAGGTACAATGATAAAACAGACTGTCCTTTCTACTGGAGCCAGCATGTGTTAAAGCTGTCAGTCCCCCAAAAGCTGTGGCACAACCATGGAGTGATCAGCTGCCTCTCCAGGTCCAGGTGATGAGGACAGGCTGATCTCCAGCTTTCAGCAGCCAAAAGAGCTCAGGGGTAGACAGACTGACTGTGGGAGCAAACTATGGGGGAAAGCAGGCAAATCTCTGTTCTTCAGGCAGATGGCCTGTGGAAAATAATCCTGAGGAGAGTAAACAAGTCCCTGCCAAGAACTTCAGGCAAGGGAGAAGCAATGATTTGTCAACTTGTAAAAGATACTGAAGGCCAACATCTGGAGGACAACCTTGGGCTGAGCTGAGCTGGCCTATCACCCAGAGGAAGGGCAAATCAAATCCTTGACAAATGAAACAGAACATCCCTTTTTTCATATGGCATTATTTTGTGTATTTTAAATGTTGTTAATTCCCACAGCATGTACAGGAACGTGCCCCAATGCCTTTGCCACATTTGCTGTACATTCACACACAAATATCAGACCATGCTCTCTGGTGGATGAGCACTGGTGTTCCACACAAACCTTACATCTTTGCCAGAGTTGCCTTCAAAACATTACAAGAATATTTCCTTACCAGAAGGATAAAAAAAAAACAAAACAAAAACAACAAAAAACCCACCACAAACCACGAAAACAACAAAAAAAAACAAAAACAAAAAAAAACAAAAAAAAAAACACCAAACAACAACACAAAAAAACCCCCACACAAAATCACCACACCCACACAAAAACAAACCAAAACCAAAAACAAAAACCAAAAAAAACCCCACAACCCAAGAAATCTGAGGGCAGCCCAATACAGGATGAATGAAACATAGTTCAACTTCAAGGCAAACAGTAAAAATACAACAAGCTAATTGACTGACCTTTTCCTTCAGTTCTCCCAGGAAAGCTGCATTTTGCCCAAGAATGAATTCTGCTGTGTCTTGAAAACAAGTCACCCACTGATACTCCAGACAGTCTGCAATGGTCACCTAGAATACAACAAAATCCAAAAGGTTATTTCATCCAGTTGCCTCTTCCTCCAGAAAGACAGAAGACAACAAAAAAAGAAAAAATCTCAGAGCTATAGAGAGTTTAAAATTTCCAGTAACTCTCAGAGCCTGACCTGTATGTCCTTTCAATCACAGTGGGTGGAAAGCAGTGACTTCCTACCTTTTCTAACCTCCACAGAATGTCCATAACTTAACACAAGTTAATATTGGCAGTAGATTGAAACACAGGGAAAGGCCAACAAGATCATAGCAGGACAGTACTGATGGATGCTCAGCTGTGTCCTGCTGCCACTGATGAGCCATGAGCAGGAACAGGTATCCCAGAACAACAACACCAAGTGGGACAGCAGCAACTCTGCAAACTGAATTTACTCTGCACATACCTGAGTACCTGAGCATAAACTCATGTAACATCATGTTATGTTAAAAGGAAACTATCAAAACACTCAAAGATAGTTAAAAAAACAATGAAAAAGTTGGTTTAGATTGGTTTAGTTAAAAGAGAAATTTCCAGCCTCACATGCATTTCCTGGCTGCTTTGACAATTAGAAATGAGGAAATGGGAGACTGCTCTGAAGGCCTTGAGTGTACCCTCAGCATCCTCTTTATATTCTACAAGAATGACTCTGCTATGTAAAGCAGTTAATGTGTTCCTAGAAGTTATCTGATAAAAATTATTCAGAAGCAGTTTGTTGTTAGGGAGGCTGCAGGGATAGTTCCCTTCTCTCTGCATGCCCACCTGGCAGAGCATTTCTAAGAAGCAGAAACAACTCTAATTTATAATGTAAAACAGGAGAAAGTTCAATGCCAATGGTGTAAGTGGGCATCACAATAATAATCCCCAGACAACTTTCTGAAGCAGACTCCATTAAAGCACGAGGCAGAACAATACCTACCAAAAAAAAACTGTACTAAATATAGGTAGCAGCTGTAAAAGTGCAATTACTGCTCTCCAGAAATGCCATTTTACTTCAGTTTATCTTCACTACTGAAGAGGCGGAGGCCATCTGTATTCTGCACTGCATAGTACACTTGGAAACCAGAACCAACTGAGCTAGCAGCAACTTTTTGGCAAAGAGAAAAGCTTTTAATTGGAGCACTAGGAAAACAAACTGCTAATCAGCTCAATGAAACATCCCTCACTCAGGTACAGCACACAAAACCAGCTAAATACCCTGTAACTCACAGGCAGCACAGACAAACAGCACCGACTCCTTTCCTCAAAAGATTTCCTGTTTGGATCGTGCTGGGAACGTGGCAGGAACCGCCCTGAAATCTGATCCGGGCACTCACCAGGAGCATCAGGCGGTACTTGAAGTTGGGGAATTCTCGGTCACACTTCTCGCAGCGGTAAAGTCCGTTCTGCTGGTCTATCACTTTCTTGTTGCAATCCTGAGAGGGACATGCCTGGTACATGCAGTTCTCTTTGCGCAGATGTACAATTGTGCCCACACAGCTAAAATAATCTGCCTGGGAGAGTGAGTGTGCAACATTAGACTCAAAATACTCAATGTTTTCCCCATTCTGAATTAACTACAAAAGCAAGGCAACCATACTTGGATATTTAGGATTAGAAAGCTTAACAGCTATGGATTACTGGGAAACTGTAAATCAACACCTCTGTTGCAATAATTTTTAGGTTTCCATTATGTTAATAAAGCCCCTACAGCAAGATTATTTTGTGTTTCCATTGCAGGAAACTCCAATTGCTAGGTCTTCTTTAGATAAAGCATATTTGATTCTCCATTGTGTCTGTTCAAATCTGCACTTTTTCACAGGATTAAGATTCTGCACTTTCCTACGCTTCTTTCAGGAACCAATACAAAAAACAGAAAGCCTATTGTGTAGTGTTACAGATAAGCATTTGATTAAACTATAGCCTACAGAACAAAATACCCACTCACCACACTAAAATAATCATCATAATGGTTTAAGACCACGGTCATGTCTTTCAGCTGAAAAATAGAGGTTGCTTAAGAAGTATGGCAAAAACTGTCACAGAAAATAGCAGAATTACAGGAAAAGTGAAAGTGTTCAGTGCCAGGCTGGATAGAACCCTGAGCAACCTTATCTAAGGGGTGGCATCCCTGTCCATGATAGGGGTTTGGAAAGAGGTGATCTTTAAGGTCCCTCCCAACCCAAACCATTCTATGATTTTAAAGGGTTTTTTTTTCATGGATAAAAGCTCTTGTATATTCCAAACATCTTAGCACTTAAGTCTGAGACAAAAAAAAACCCAAAAAAAGAAAAAAAAAAAACAAAACCAAAAAACAAACAAAACAAACAAACACCCACAACAAACACAAAAAACCAGTATAAGACTAGAGAGGCTTCTGGAATGAAAAGCCAAAGACCTGGGGTTTATTACCAGCTTTTCTATTGACCAAGTGTGCATCCTTGAAAACCACTTCCTCCTAATGCACCTGTTTCTCCTAGAACACTCTGTGCTGCTTATTTGAACATCTTTGGGGTAAAAACATCCTCTCTTCATTTACACAAGGCTTGGAATTCTCTTGCAAACAAAGTATCATGTTGCAACATCAGCAACAAGCTTGGATTTATTTGAAAAACAGTAATATTAATTAATACCATAAATTCCAAGACAGTAAACACCTACTGCTCAATACTTGGGCTACTTCAATAAGAAAAATACCTGCACAAAGCCTTGTTTTTTATTTTCTCCCCAATACACAAAGCTTGTTCTGAGTGGCCATGCCTTACCTTATCTCCTTGTCCCAAGTTCTCAGATTTGGCTTCAAACAAAGTTTTCCAATTGGTATTTGCTCCAGCTGCTGGCCCACCCCTCACATCAGAGATGGAGGTACATTCCAGAAGCTGCCCCTCAGAGTCAAACCTGCAACCACAGAGATGCACTTCTATTTTTGGAGAGCAGACCATACAGACTTATCAAAAGCTTACGTTTATTTTCATGTGCTCGATACATGAGGGATTTTTTATCAATGATTGCAAAGGAAACAATTACAGTAATATGTGTATATTGCAAACAAAAATAGCATTTCAGAATAAGTTAATAGTCTGACTTAATTAGCACAGTATTTTACAAACCCACAAAAGGAGGACAGCTTTGTTCTATATAACTGCAATTTGTTTGCCAGCTAGTGGTCAAACCATGCACTGCACACTTCTTACAGGCTGGCAGATAACAAGATTTAAGGGCATCAAGATATTTCCATAATTAAAATTAAATTACATGGTACCATTATCTTCGCAGCAGCTTCGAAAGAAAAAGCAAATAGCATTGAAAAGATTATGCTTCCTCTGTTAAAATAAGAAAGCACAGCTCTTCAGCAAAAGGTTGCACTGCATTCCCGTTGTGATGGCTTTGTGATTTCACAAACACACCAACGAGGCTCAAAGATTGAGCTTAATTAAAGCGTGACAGTAATAGCTCAGACCCACAATCAATTTTATCTCCAACAAGCCTCTGAAGTATGGGAGAGCTCAATGACAAATGGAGGATGCCATTTATTTCATCCACATTTGGGTGATGTAACTGGAATCTGAAGACTCAGGATTCACAAGTCTGATGCTGTTGGCACTTAACCCTCTTCACACACACACCACATCTCACCACATCCATACTTACAACAGACAATTTAACAACTACCTACAGGAGAAGCAACAATGAAATAGCTTTGTTTTCCTGACAATAAAAGAGTTATTTTGCTATCTGAAAAATATCTGGCAAGAACTAGACACTGAGAGATGTCAAACAGTCCCTCCACACTAACTGAGTGTGTATCAGATTCCACACAATGGAAAAGCCTGTGGAAAAAAATAACATTCTCTCAGATCAAGCCTCAGAAAGTAGAGCTGGTCAAGCCTGATTTCATGCTGCCTTCCAAGGCTTTGGGTCAGCATGCACTACCCCGATTTCAATTTTTCAAGGTCTGTCATGGAATTAAAAGTTTTTTTGAATTGAACAACTTAAGAAGGACAGCCTTCAAGGCTCTAGGGCTTGCAAGCCACAGAAGCTTCTGCAGCCCTGGAAGCCATACCCTCTGCCACCTCCCCTCAGTGCTACACACACTGCTCAAGTACAGAGAAAGAAAATAAAACAAATATTCTGCAGGAGGTTGAAACAAAGCAAGATAAACACACTCCTACCATCCTCGGAGCTTGAAAGCCTCTGGGCTATCAGGGTTGATGACAACTGTGCTGGAGGACAGGACAGACAGGCTTCTGCCACCAAAGTCAGAGACACGGGCTCCTTTGATGGCAATCACAGGTTGTCTGGAACCATCAAACTGTTCAGCCTGCATGTGTGAAAAAACAGAGAGCAGCAGCAGCATGTTACAGGAAAGGCACTGAACTTGTGGTCAAAATTCACAGATCATGACAAGAGACCAAACCTGAATCAAACTGCCCCACTGCATCTAAAAGGTAAGGGTTTGAATGGTGTCATTAGGAGTTTAAGCAAAGGTAGGTGACAATTTTCTGTGCAATCCTAACACCCCGTTTCCTGAGGAACCAGAGAATCCTTAAATCGCACCAAAGGTTTGTTAGAAAGGACTGGTCCCTTCTGTCAGCAGCTTTACACCAGGATTTTAGGAAGGGAGATGTTATGGGAATGGAAAAAAAATTAATTGTTCAGATCAGACTCCTCAGGAGAAGAAACAACTCACTCAGCTTCACTGAGCCAATCATGTCCATCTTACTACCACTTACACAAAAGTGCAGCTATGCTGACCAAACATTTTTACTCAACTTCCCATCTTCTGTTTTTTATGTCATAAAGCTGCTCTAATGCTGTTCAACTGCCATCACCTGAATAGTTTGACACTAACAAAGAACCTCATGGCATGAGAGAGGGTTTGAAAGGTATAGATTTTACCAGTAGTCTCCCCTATTATAACCTAGTTCAATCTTAAGGCTTTGCAATACTGAACTTCAGTTTACTTCATCTGTATCAGCAGATGGTTAATGGTGTTTAGGTACCTACAGTATCAGTGCACTTGATCATTTAGCCATAAAGCATCACTGTCAAGCTGGCAGGATCACTCCCATTTTATAGACTGGCACATAAATCCCTAAGTATCTATAACAACAGTGGAAAACAAAGTAGCCTGTTAAAAAGATAAGGAAACAATTTACTGCAACTGTTCAAACTTTTCACTTTCAAGGCTCCGATGCTTTAAACTCCCGGTCTGAGACAGACCCTCTCAACCTGCTCATTAGGGCTAACATGTATCCCACCCTACAAATAAAATTCCTCTCATTTGAGACAGCCAAAGCCCCCAGGCTTTTCCATCATCAAGTTGCAGCTCACACCCTCTCCTAAACCAGGAGCCCGTTACTTTCAGTATTTTGGCTTGAGACATAATGTCTGCAGTTGTTCAGAACACATTAGTCAGATCATGTCAGCAGTTTGTCAGGGAAAGGTTAAGAACATCACACCTGAATGCAACCAGACAGTCTTTCACCTTCTCTCGGCCCCTGATCCTTGAACACCCAGGACTGTGTCAGTGCTGTGCCCATCCCAGGTGACAACAGCACTTCCTCACCCTACACCAAGGCAGCTTTGTTAAGAGCAGGTAAGAGAGAACATACCTCATTTCCCCACAGTGTAGCTGTCACCAGTTTCCCTGATGTATCCATCAGATGCACGTTCCTCTTTGAAACCTCTCTATTGTTAGCTTTCACTGTAATTTTAGTGACATCTTCGTAGCTCTTGCAAATTCCAATTACATCTGAGAAACAGTTACAATTTAGAGTTACTCAAAGGTCACAATTGGAGAATACAAGATCACAAGAGAAGAATTCAAACCTACTGTCAGATTTTTACCTTGTATCCCAGCTCCCTATTGAAATGAAATCTGATATGGAAATTAAGTGTATTATGGTAGGAATGTTCCACTACAGAACTCTTCAGTGCTTTAATTTTGTTGACGCAGTCATTAAGATATTCATGAATGCAAGCCTCACCACATTAGAGAGATCAAGGCATTGTACTATCTTTTCCCATCACATTCTGTCAAAGGACTTCAGTCCTGATCATGTAACACACACTTGCTGTTAAAGCACAAGCAAGAGCCTTCAAAGTGACTGTAACACAATGAAACAACTGGCTCGTGCCTCCACGAAACTCTGCAATTATAAGTTGCAACTTCAACAAGTCTGCATGTTCAGGTGGTAAGAGCTAAAGCAATCCCCTGTGCAGTCCCTAAAAATACACCACTTTTAATATTACCCATCTACCTTTAAAATTCCCAGCTGAATGTCTCTGAATCACAGGCATCTTGTGCCTCTGAAACCTGAGAACCCTCGCCCCCACCCAAGCCTCTGATTTTTCCGGAGTATTCTGCCCAACGAATTACAGAAAAACAAACCTCCAATACTTCATAAAGCAAGCCAAAACAGTCATGCAACTTGGACTTGGATGCAATGAATTATGCCAAAATCACTACAGAGATAATTAGATAGTGAAAGAAAGCAAGACCACAGAAGGTATGAAATGCACACATGCTGAGCAAGGGCATTTCTTCTTTCAGCCTTTTTCTGTGGAAAACAGCAACCACAGTACAATAAACAACTATCACCTACTGTCTTTAGTTTGAAGCACAAGTTTGAAGAATAATTGTTATATATTGTTAGAAAACAGGCAAAATCAACAGGAAAATTGCCTGAGGAATTTTTAATGGCAACCATCACTGGATGACTTCAATTAAGAGATTGCAACACTCGAAGCATCCTATGTTCACTACCCGCCCAGAATTCAGGACACAAAAATCAAACTTCAAAGCTTTAGAATTTGCCATTTTTCTACTTTGACTGACCAACAATCGAGTCTTTGGGTGTGTTCTCCAAGTCAGAGATAGATACAAAATCAAACTGAACAGATGGAAGATGCTGGGCATCATCACAGGGCACAACTGAAGTCTCATTAGTGAATGTAATCTCATAGTCATTCTTAACAGCTGTATATTGCTTGTTAGCAGTCTTCAAATTGCCTTTGGTAAAATAATATACCTGCAGGAGAAAGCAATGAAACAGGGGATATTATCAGTAGTCAGGGAAAATAGATTGTGTTCACCTTTAAAAATCCTTGCTAGGCTCAAGTTCCTCTCTTCCAGCTCCTGTCAGTCTAAGAAAGCACAAAGCTACCATACCTTGTTCAATTCAATGAGTGGAAAGAACTTGTCTGCTTGATCGTTGAATGCAGTAGCTCTAATCTCACCCTGCAGGAAAATAGGGGAGCTGGTCAGAAGTGAAATTTGGCATGGAAAAAGATATTAAAAAAAAAAAAAAAATCTTTGCAATGTTAAGTGGTAGCAGTCCTGCAGAGATAGTGGGGTTTGCCAGGGTAGCTCCAGGCGTGTGAGAAACAAACAACATTCTCTTCACATCTGTAGTTAGAGCTAAAATGACATATTCTACACCTGACAATCAAACCTCATATTCAAGTCTCATTAGTACATCTACAGCTTCAGAATAAAAGGCATAAGAACTGCATCCATCATAGAGACACCTCTGAAAATGCCAGTAAAACTGGCAGTGATGAAATAAAATTCAAATAGACCCCGCAGCTCCACAAGCTAGCACCCAGTATATTGTGATGGCTCCCACTCAGATATGTCTATAAGTAAGAATTAATAACAATTATACCCTCACTAGATATAAACACTGATTTAAAAAAAAAATAAAAATAATACAGACACTATGAAGAGAAAACAAATGCCTGGTGACAACATGTTACATTATTAACCTCACATTTTACACTCAATATAATCTAGCAGAATCTTGTTTGTTTTCACGACAGAAGGCTGTAATTTGATAAGAGGTTTGACAAACTGCAAGTTCAGTTAGATTAACCAGATACCATTCCCCAAACAAACCACAGAGGAAATTTCTCAGTGTTACAATAATTGGTACTCCAATTTCCTCATGAAAATTGAAAGCTTGTAACTTGGAGGTAATGCTCCTCTCACTCCCTGTTTTGTAAGGTGTAGCTCAGCCAGGAGGAGATGTCACTCTCAATCTACAGGAAACCACCACAACCCTCAGTATTAGGTTGTCAGTTTGCATAAACAACTCTATTTTGAAGCTGCAAAAATCCAGTCACACACTATAGACTTTGATGAAAAATAATCAGCAATGCTGCACATTTAAGACTTCATTCTGGATAAAAACTGGCACGTTGATGTGCAACTTAATGAATGCAGGGATACAAGTTTCAGTTGTAATAAAAAAAAATCATTTCCGAAAAATGCACTTTATTTCCTCTATTCTGCCTTTATGAAAGGTTCATCAGCATCTGGAATACATTATCTTTGTCTCAACATATGACACTTACACTTTCATCAACCATCTCTATGGAAAAGAGCTTTCCTTCCCCACGAGAGTTGCTCCACGTGCGGATCTGACCTTTTTGGGTAACACGAGCACAAATGGTCCACCTGAAATCATTCAAGAAATCACTATTATGCATCTCTTTGCACCTTTTTAAAGAAGAGATTGACTTGGCAAACCTTTGGAACTGGAATGTGACTATTTAAAAGCCAGAATCTTCCCACTGCACCTTGGCAACTCTTTCTGTTTTAATGGCCTAGACCATTAAAGACAGAAAGTTGTAGAGAAGGCAACAAAGCAGCCATAAAGCATCCAGTATGATAATAATAGTGAACAATCCTTCTGCACAGAAGCAGGCCTCAAATCTTTTACTCTTCTAGGGTACATTTCTCACACAGCAGTTTGCCTGCTCTGAAAAGCCACGACAGAGCTCAAGAGCTCAATTATAGGATTCGCATTTAACTTGGGTAATCAAATCAGTTTGCATAACTTAAAAATGTCATTCACTAAATAATTACATCCTCATGCTTTTCAACAGCTCAGTAGCTGAAGTGAATAGCTTACTGAGCTGTTTTGTCATTAAGTTACCAAAAAGAAGGTTGCTTTAGGAAAAAAAAACAAAAAACCCAGACAAATCAATCGATTTTCAACTAAAATATTAAAAACCTATCAAGCTCAGCAGGGCAGCTGCACCAAGACAATGGCAAGGCAAATCTCAGATTGTTAAGAGTGTTGATGCAATTTAAAAAGATAAAAAGAAGAAAAGAGAACACTCTTCCCCACAGGAAAAAAAAAGCAGAAAACAAAACCCCAAACAAAAACCCAAAACAACAACAAAACCCAAAAAATCCAAAACAAAGCCTACCAGTGTTTCTATGAAAGGTTTTCTGCTTGTTTCTCTGGGTGATTTTGTGGTTGTTGTTGGGTTGGTTGGTTGTTTGAACTTGACCAATTGAGTCCAAAGAACTCGATGAATTATTTGACAGAGACTCACGCACAGAAAATCAAAACAAAGCTATTGTTCCTTCATGCCTGTGACATGAACAAGGCCTGACAAACCACAAGAACTCACTTGGACTGGTATGGATTCAAGCTGGCAATCGGCACCACTTTGATCTGAGACCCTCCAGGTGTCTTCAGGGCACTGGGAGCGCTCGCTTTTCCAAACTGGTTGGAGGGAGCGTGGTACTTGGGAGCAGCAGGACCTTCCAAAAACCACAACAGAGCAGAAAGGATTTCAGCCTCACACACAAAAATCAGGTTAAAACCATCTCAGGGTGCAGAACTTTCCCACCATTCCAAGGGGAGCCACACAGGCAAAGTTCCAGGGAACACCCTGTGCCACGTGGGCACCACAGAGGGGCTTGAAGCTTGTTGCATTGTTTCTGCTCTTGGTCACAAGTGTTTTCTAGGCTGCAAAATGCTGCAGAAGAGACACTCTCAGACCTTTTAGAGTGCTTGCACTTAAGTGGAGATGTGTCCAGAGTCAACCACTTGAACAGAGTTTAAGTGGCAAACAACTGTTTAGCAGTAAATTCTCTAAAATAACAGAATCACAGGGTGGTTTGGGTTGGAAGGGACACTTTCCAACCCCCTGCCAAGGACTGGGACACCTTCCACAAACAACCTTACCCAGAGAATCCCATCCAACCCAGCCTTGAACACTTCCAGGGATGGGAAGTGTTAGATCAAGACACCACTTGGGGGAACAACTAAGGAAAAACACCCCACAAATAGCTTCTTGACATAAAGTGATACTGCTAATTCTAAACTAAATCTTGTCAATGTATATGCAAAAAACCTCTTGTGATCAGCTCTAAGCAAGGAAGGAGAAGCTTGTTTTCTGCTGCAAGTTTCTAAGCAAATGTCAAAATTTTACTATTTAAAAATCCTTCCTAAACACAGGGGTAAAGAATACAGACAAGTTAAAGCAGCACCAAGAATTAGGATTGACAACTTTTTAGTTAAAAAAAAAAGTCTACAGGCTGACATTTAAATTGACTGCATCTTCCAGTATCTCACTGAAATCTTGATCAAAAAAACGTTTCTAGATGTACTATCAAATAATTTCAGTGTATTGCCTAAAAAGTTTGGCCTCTGTCTCAGCATTGGTAACACACACAGTTGGTGTTACCAGCTCCAAAGTGCAGCCTAATTAGGGTGTCCACAGAGCACTGTTTCAAGAATGCAGCGTAAACTGAATAAAGTTAGGGTTTTTGGGCTTTTTTCCCCTTGGGGAAGAAAAGGGACAATTTTCCCCCTTTTTATAACCAGTTGTCTTGAGAGAATTCACCTAGTCAAGCTATGGGTTACTCCTCAATGGAGAGTTTCTTGTGCAACACCACTAGAGAAAAGATTTTATTGAAATTGAAGCTGCAGTTTCTCACTGATCACATATCAGAATTCCTGCCCAGGCTGACTCTTACCTGCTCCAGACAAATTGCCATTTTGTTGCTGTGGTTTGCTGGCTGCTGGGTTTCCTGCTGGAGCTGCAGAACGTTGCCCTTGCCCTGGTAATTAAAATGGAAAGAGACCATAGAGTAGGGAACACATCAATTAAAAGTACCCTTTTAGGAAATAAGACTTGCATGCAAAAAAAAAAAAAAAAAAAAAATTTAAATAATTAAACCCACAGAAATCTCGCTAAAATCCAGGTATTTAAGACACAGGAGCAGCCAGCTTTCTGTTGAACATTACCATTAAGGAATTCCAGTCAGATCTCTTTCCTCAAGCAACTGCTTTCTACTTGGAAAGAACTCAGGGCTGATGGTGATTTAAAAGGACAGCCCTGAAGTAATCTTGACAACTTTTCAGTGTTTATCAGCTACTATTGCTCTGACAGGTAGTTTCTGCTCCTACCTAACAGCTATGATAAAAAAAACTGTAGAGAATTCTGTCTCATCACTCAGAAAGGGCCAAAAATCCACTGGGTAAAGTCAAATCTGAAGTTAACCCAAGACAAAGAAAACACCTGCTGCATTTTATGTCCGAAATATGAAGATGTTTAATATGGGGGTGATGGAGTCATCATTTCAAAATTCACCAGGGCCCCTCTTGGCTCACAGCAGTAAATTGCTTAGGGAGCAAAGTGATGCCATAGTAAGAACAGTGTCCATTTTTTTAGATTTCAGGACTTTTACTTGCTCTAAATTAATGATAAATTACTAGGCAAAGAGCAGAGAGGCATATCTAAAGTAAAAGTGCATTAAAAGACTAATTTACCATTCAAAAATTTGAATTCCTTTACATTATAATTTGCCTCTAGATGAGAAAATATCCAACATTTTTGTCCTTTTGGACACAACTAATCCTTAAGTCTTGCTTTGTAGGGAGACCTAGGCCTGAGCAGGCAAAAACCTCATGATTTGGCATGTGAGGTGGAAGATGGTCAGAGAAAGTGGAAAAGAAGGTCAGACCAAGCCTGTAGAACACCACGAAGAACAAAAGCAGAGAATCCCAGGACAGAGGGATGGCACCAAACTACGGAAAAGGAGCAGAAACAACAAAAGGAGACCCCAGTGTGGTGTTGCCTGATGTGGTACAGTCTCCAGAGGTAACCCTCTGGTTATTTTTAATCCAAAATCCAGGTCCTTGCACAAAGCCCAATCTCTAACTTGCCGCAGCAGAGTCACATCGGTGAACTGGTGACAGTCTCCCTGGCAACAGCATGACGTCAAACAGCAAAATGTGTATTTACTGCAGGTTCCACTAGATGGAGGAGCCAGGTCTCCCCCTTGCTCCATGGCCTCAGGTGCTCAGAGGGTCAGCACTCCACACCCAAATTCATTTTGTGCAAGGGAAGGTGGAAAAAAACCCAACAAGACGCATTAAGAGAAAAATATGTCTGGTCAGGGGAGGAATATTCAAGAAGAACAGAATGTGGGTATGAAGCAGCAAGAGGTTTCCTTATTACTTTTGTTCCAAATATGCTTTTTTCTGTAGGAATTTGTGATAAAAAAAAAAAATCTCCACTGAAAACCAAACCAAAGACCACCACATCCATTGGAACACGTGTGGGTTATGAAACACAAATTCACATTTTAATGGCTGCCTACCCACAGCCGAGTGTTTCTCAACAGAGTAAGAATAAATTCACACATCTGTGCATGTGTTCAAATACAGAAGTAGCAGAAATATCTCTCCAATTTTCTCACTTGGAGAGCCTAGGGACTCCTAAACTGTGATTTTTGGTGGCTGGTGGCCTACAGATCACTTAAAGTGCTCAGAAAACCGAGGAGGCTGCCTGGTTTTTGCTGTTAGTTTTTATTAGCAGGAGGTGAAAAAAGCAGCTGAAATACCTGCTCACATTTCTGCTGGATGTGGTAGATTAGGCAAACCCAAGACCTTTGCCTGCAGCTGCCCCACAGCCCACTCAAAGGCAATAACTGTGTAACAGGAACCCTCAGCTTCCAATAATTTGTCACCAAGAGGTTTTGCCACAGAGCCATGACATAAGACCTGCCCCAGAACTGAGCAGCAGGGAAGGGAGAGAAGGGAAAAAATGCACTTAGAAACAACACACCCCTAAATCACAGCAGTGGGAAGGGCAGGAGTAAGGAGTTCAAGTGAATGTGTAAGTACATAAACATTTCAACATGGAAAGATTAATGACAGAAGTTAAACATAAGTAGCAAGTCATTGTCATAGTGAGAAGAAAGTCCAGCATCAGAGTAATTTGAAGGAGATTAATGACAGTAATAACACAACCATCCAGTCTTCAACAAGAACTAAACTGCTCAGTCTTAATTTTCAATACTATTATGAGAGGCTGCCTGAAAAGTTTTTATGATTTGTAATAAGAAGATTGTGTCTCCAGCTTCCTTGTTAGGCAGATTAACCACCTACTGCTCCCATGTAAAGTGGCCAAAAGCCAGCTTCTCACCCCCCTGGGTCCCACTGTGCTATTACAGTCTGAGAAAGAATATTCCTTAATCCTAGGTCTGGCAGTCTGAGATCTGTATTTCAAGGAAAACCAAAAGTAGGGATAAAAGATACATTTTTTAAATACCAGAACTTTTTTTTAAACAGAAATCATGAAGCACATTTAAGATGCTCATTTTGCATTAGCTGAGTGTCCCTCAAAAATACAATTTCTTAATATATATAGGAACTCAGAGAACGTGCAACTTGAAATAAACACCTCTGCCATTTCATCAAGGCTTTCATGACAAATCTTGCAGCTTGCAGAGCAGCAAGGCTGGGTTAAGCTTACCTAATCTAAACTATTACCATCTTCTGTATCAGAAACCTTATTTAGTATAAAATAAAAGGGTATGAAGTTGTCAGAATAAGATCAGTGTTAAAATGAAATACACATCACATCTTTTTTGGCATCTTTTACCTAGTGCAAGCCCACACATATTATGACCACAGACCTGCAACATCTCCAAAAGAGTTTAGATTTGAAACCTTCACTGCAGAGTATTTTTGTAAGTCCAAATGAAGAACACAACTTTGATCAAAGTAATGGTAATTTTACCAGAATTTATAGTTAAAGGTATATTTTCAGCTCAATTCTGTCAGATACCACGTTCTCAGTGGTTTCTAAGCAACAATATAACTGAAAAACACTATAGTTCACAAGCTCTTGTATCACATAAGCAGGGAAATGGGAGAAAGGCACAAAACAGTCTGCTCAGTAGCTATTCTGAAAGTCTTGGTCTCTACAGCAACTGTGGGATTAAACCATAAAATCTGAGATGTCAACACATTTTTTAAACAGCAATTAGCTAAGTAACTATCAAAGGAACAAAGGATTCTTTAGGCTCATTTAACATACGCCCCTCTTAATTCCCTTGGAAAAAGTTAATGAAGAAAGATGGCTTTGCCTTTGCAACAGAATAGATTTTTAACCAGAAGAGCAATGTACCTACCACCACTGTTTGTCCAAACTATTCTACAGAAAACTCTTGCCACTAATGTGTTGTCCCTTAGTAATAAAAATATATTAGCCCACTTCTCTCAGGATAAAAAAAATCTCCAGGAAGAGCTGTTTGCTATTAAATTCCAGCCATTATCTGTGTATACATCACTGACAGAGCCGTTCAAATATTTTCTTTAAGTGCTTATTATTCTCCCTCCTTTTTAAAAGATCAGAATTGGAAGAGCAGAACAGAGTTTTAAACGTTCTCAGAGGGAAAAATGTTTTAATTTAAAAAACCATTTGCATGAGAACTGCAAGCTCAGCACACAAAAGTGAAGAACACAGTTATTTATGCAACATAACAGACCCAAAGAGATTCATGGCAGGTCAGATTAAGGTCCACCCAGTGCCTCAAAGCTTCTTCAGCTGGGCATGATAGGAATGGGTGCTTAGGGAATTCTGTGCTCTCCTTGTTTTCATACCAGTCTCTCATCTATATACTTGGAACAATCTAAGTTTTAGTGCTTCCTGCACCTAACATTCATGCAGAGGATGTATTGTTATGTTTAACAGCCTTTAATGGATTTCTCTTTCACATCTAATTGCTTTTTGAACCTGTGCCAATTTTTGGCACCTACCTCCACAAGTTCCATAATTTAACTATGCAGTTTAGGGGTGTGGTGCAGCCTTTGTTTTACAACCACTGCCTGACAACACGAGAGCTAAAGAGCATCAAAGGAACATAGAAAAGAGAGAGAGAGATTCATCATTCTTTATTCATCCCCTCCATGCCATCTTAGACTTTTACAGATCATTATTCCATCTTCCTCCTCCTGTTTCTTTCCAGACAGGAGAAATTAGAATCTATTGGATTACTCATTATGAGGAGACATAAAATCGCTTCCGCTTACTTACTGGAACTCGAGGTGGAGACCACTCACTACAATAAAAACCTGTCAAGGTTATAAGGTATGGATGCTCCCAACACCATGGGGAGACTCAAGCTTCAGCCATGGTGCAGAGTTTATTAAAACAGGAACAAACCCCAGTTTGTGTGACATGAACAAAAAGGATTTTCAAGATCTGGACATCACTATTCCAGGCATAAAAAACCCCGAATGTCTGACTACATTTTTCAAGTGAAAAAGAGAAGCTGAAAAGCTCTGAGGTGACAGAAAAGTACTTACTTACAGATACTCACCTTCATTGTATGGCTGGGGATTGCCAATAGGCCCAGCAACCTGATCAGCAGTTTGCAGGACATTTACATCCATCAGGATCACCACTCTCCTACAACACAGAACAGACAGCAAACAAAGACTGTCACTGCCTCTGCAACTCCCATCT
Organism: Peucedramus taeniatus; assembly: GCA_013400575.1. NCBI lineage: Eukaryota > Metazoa > Chordata > Aves > Passeriformes > Fringillidae > Peucedramus > Peucedramus taeniatus. The sequence goes on from WBNO01010567.1 coordinate 100,245, forward strand.
CTGGATATCCTTTGCAGCAGCAGGTGAGAAAACCAAGCATTAATAGGCTGATCCTTTGGATGAAGGAACTGGGAGACAAAAGCTTTCCACTGTCAACTAAGCCCTCTCTTGAGGGACAAGTAAGCTTGAAACAATATCAAGGACACTTGATATCACTGCATCAAGGACAGGCCTGATCAGGCACCAGAAATAGCTTGGGAAACCACTGTGTTTTAAAAGTAGCTAAAGCACACCAGATTTTTATTCCCTGCCTCAAAAGTTGTTGTCTTCTCCCCAGAATACAAAGAACACAAACCTCAGTTCATATCCTGCTAGACATATACACAGTTTTTCTGTTATAGTTTCACTTGGATCCCTTCTCACTTTGCAGTATCCCAGCCCCCCAAATTTTCCTCCTATCCTATTTCTTCCAATTTTAACAAAAGACCAGATTCCACAACACCTAAGTAACAAGATATCTTTATTGTTTCTTTTCAACAGCAGATAATTTTAAGGAAGCTTTGTACAAGTATTTGGGGTATTCCAGCTGGAGTTGGGAGTATTGCAACTGGAAACTTTCTATTACTAAATCACTGTACCAGATACATCTGATCCCACTAGAGTAACATTCTGCAATTTATTTCTTCTGTTACTGGTGCTGTGGACTTTCCCTCTCACACCCTAAAGCCTGAGTATTACCAGATAATCCCAACCAAAAGCACTTGGCCTCTGCTTAACCACAAAGCACAGAGCCCCCACTAGTGCAGCTGCTTTTCTGTAGGGCTGAACTCAAAGATTAACACAAATACCTTCCATCTTTCAGGCTGTTGACAATGAACCTGTTAACCTGGCAAATACACCGGGCTGACAGGCGTTCCGCTTCCACCAGAGAGTTCAGCTGTGTTGCCAACATGAATGCTGCAGGAGCAGAAGGAAAATATTTAAACAACTCACAATGCCAGCTTTAAAAGGGGCTGCCATGGCTGGCCACAGCTTTTCCAGTCAGTCAAGCACTGCACTGGATCTAAAACTTGACGAAGAAAACGGTGCAACTGCTAAGAAGTCACCAAAACTGACCATGAACTATGCTGTATTTACTCCCCACACTTCAGAGTGCAGTGATAGCTAGAATGACTGTTTATCAAAGAACTAAGAGGAGGATTAAGCTAAATTACTTTTAAATCAATGTTACATGTATAGGTTTCTGTATTTTCATTACACCCTGCAGAAGGTTGATTGCTTCTATTTCACAAAGTTCCAAAAGTCAAAGGTCTTATCTAAATGAGAAAACACAGTTGCACACTTAATCTGTGGCCCAATGAAAAACCACATCCTCCTTCAATATTTATTTCAGCACTTTGAATCCAGTCACCAGACCAGGAACTTTATCACCCTTAGCACCTCCAAGTTTAGAAAAACCTCACTGCAGCTTGCCATACTCACAGGAGAGGGTGTTCACCCCATCACTCATCAGCACTCGGTAACGGGGGGGCCCAGTTCCTGTGGCAATAGCCCGTGTATTCTGCAGGAAAAAATAAAAAACAAACCCAGGCTGTGAGTACACCCTTGTTCAGAAACTTTACAGAGAAAGAAACCGACATTAACAACAAGCGACTTATCTACTCGGCTTATTTGAACGCTAATATCAACGGCATAGCCCAAGTTATGTAAAACAAATTAAGAGAGCTAAAAGTAGAGCAGCCTTGCTCAGCTTTTCTGCAGAGGAAAGTCTGGCTGCACTCAGGACCTCACATACAGCCACCGAGGGAAGGGACAGTACTCACGATGACTTGCAGCACGGGCTTGGAGACTTCCTCTCCTTGCATTATGGCCTGGAGAAACGAAAAAGACGCTCAGGAACGTGCCACCGGAACGGCCCGCCATCCTCAGGGACAGAACCACAGAACCAATGAGCCCGGACGCCTGAGACCACCGGGCCCAACCTACGAAGGGCTGTAGCCAAGGAGTTGAGAAGGAACTGCCGGGGAAGAGCCGGGTGTGGCCGTCACCGCTGGACCGGGATCACCCCTCGGGACCAGGCCCCGCTCCGGGCCTGCTTCTCCCCTCGGGACCGGGCCGGACCCGGTGCCCAGGCCTGGCTTTCACCTCCCACCCTGAGCAGGAGCGGGTCCATCCCAGCCCATCCCAGCCCAGCCCGAGCCGCTCACCGCGATGGCCCCCTCGCTCAGCCGAACGCTCATGGTGCCGCGTCCGCCGCCCCGCCAAATCNTTCGCTTCGCGACGCGGTGCGGTTGGGTTGCGACCTGCTCCGGTGAGCCGTGGGCAGGGCATTGAGGGCGAGTGGGGGATTGGAGCATCTCTTGGTGTGTATAAATAATAAAGGGCGGGTGTCAAAGGAGAAACTAGGCTCCTCTCAGTGGAACCGAGCAATAGGACACGGGGCAGCGGGCAGAAAGGGATAGCGGGGAAATTCCGTCGGGATAAAATCCCCTGACAGCAGGTTGGAGGTCGGCCTCGTCTCCCAGGCTGCTGGTGATAGGACAAGAAGATATAGGAATAAACTTCACTTGGGGAGGTTTGGGTTGTGAGAATTTCTTCGCAGAGAGGGTGATTAGACGCTGAATGGGCTGCCCAGGGAGGAGGTNCCCCAGCCCAGCCCGAGCCGCTCCCCGCGATGGCCCCCTCGCTCAGCCGAACGCTCATGGTGCCGCGTCCGCCGCCCCGCCAAATCCTCCCGCCGCCGCTGCCGCCACCGCCTCCTTCCGGCGCCGCCTCACGCCACGCCGTGCGTCCCCCGTCAGCGCGGCGTCTCTATTGGCTGCCCGGTTCCGTACGGCGGAAGTACCGGGGTGTTCCGTACAGGGTTGCTGCTGGGCGCCGCCATGGCGGTGGTGGNCCTGACAGCAGGTTGGAGGTCGGCCTCGTCTCCCAGGCTGCTGGTGATAGGACAAGAAGATATAGGAATAAACTTCACTTGGGGAGGTTTGGGTTGTGAGAATTTCTTCGCAGAGAGGGTGATTAGACGCTGAATGGGCTGCCCAGGGAGGAGGTGAAGTCGCTGTCCCTGGAAGTGTTTAAGGAAAGATTGAACATGGCATTCAGTGCTGACAAACCGGGCATCCCTCACGGGCTGAACTCCGTGGCCTCAGAGGTCTTCTCCAACCTAATTGATCCTGTGATTCTGTGAATATGGGGGAAAACTTCTCCCCTGTGCAGTGACCATGCAGTGGCACAGACTGAGAGTGTGGAGTCTCCCTTGCTGGAGATATTCCAGAACACTCTGGACACAGTCCTGTGCCACAAGGATCATCCTGCCTGAGCAGGGAGGCTGGACCAACTTTCCAAACCGATTCTTCCGTGCTACCCCCGTGTCCCACAGGGCCGAGGAGGAGGAGGAGGCAGCCCTGGTGCAGTTGTGCCAGCGGGCACCCACGGACAAGAAGCCGGAGGCCGCGAGCTGGTACCGGGAGCAGGGCAACCAGGAATTCAAGCGGGGCCACTACCAGGCTGCCCTGAGGCTCTACTCCAAGGTAGGTGTGGCATGAGGGGGTCCCACAACCCCTCACAGCCAAAGGGGGATCCCCGAGAGAACGTCCTGCAGCCCCTCATGGTTGAAGGGTGAGGTGAGGAGCAGCTCCCGTGAGGGGATCCCCAAGGAGGGGATCCTCCAGGCCATGCTGAGGGGGTCCTGTGAGGTATCCCTCGAGGCAGCAGCAGTTCTCTGGTCTCTGCAGGCAGCATCCCACGAGCTCCCTGGGAGCCCCAAGGTGTCCGTGTGCTTTGCCAACCGCTCGGCCGCCCTCCTCCACCTGGGGCACTTTGAGGTGAGTAGAGTCAGGGCAGCACCCACCCCACAAGGTCCTGGCTGCCCCTGAGGTTTGGTTGCTAGAACAAGAGACAGCAGATCAGATGTGCTTCCCAAGCTGTGCTTAAAGCATCCATAACTCAACTTTTCTACGTCATTTCTGTGTCAGGATGCTTTATTTGGGCAGCAGGTTGGATATGCTCTTGGAATTTGCTGATTAGCACACAGAATTCTTCCATGAGACTGTCTAAGGTGGAATGAAAGAGCACGAGCTGGTTTTCAAGCCCACTTTAAAGCTCTTATCTTTGTTCCTAGGTTTGTTTGGAAGATATTGCCAGGGCTGAAAGCCATGGCTATCCAGACAGGCTGCTGCCCAAGGTCCTGCTGCGGAAAGCTGAGTGTCTGCTGTGCCTGGGGAGGTTGCAGGATGCACAGGATATCCTCAGAGTGCTGGAGAGCAAAATTGCTCTGGATGGGGTCATGACTACACACCTGACACGGCTAAAAAAGTTAAGTCAGCTGAAGGTTAAATTAGGTGAGAAAGAGAGGTGTCCAGAGCTTGCACGAGAAGCATGTGGTGACATTCAAGGGGAGCCAGAGATCTGGGAAGAGAACAACAGGATTTCAGGTGCCTCTTCATCCCTGAGCCTGAGCTTTGATGCAGAGAGAGGACGTCACTTGGTGGCCTCCCAGGACATCGTGCCAGGACAGAGCCTGGTGCAAGAGGAGGCCTTTGTGAGCGTGCTGTGCCCTGGGGAGAGCCTTCCTCTGCAGGATGGTGACACAGCGTGGGACACTGGAGCCACCAACGCAGATCTTTACTGCCACCACTGCCTGAGGCAGCTCCTGGCCTCGGTGCCTTGCCAGGGCTGCAGTTATGCCAAGTACTGCAGCCAGGGCTGTGCAGACAGGGCATGGCAGCAGTACCACAGGACAGAGTGTTCCCTGGGAGCCCTGCTCCTCACGCTGGGGGTCTTCTGCCACGTGGCCTTGAGGACTGTCCTGCTGGCAGGATTTGCAGAGGTTAGCAGGCTGGTGGCGTGGTCCCACCGTGGGGACAAGAACCTTCAGAACCCTGAGGCAAGCTGCAAGCCTCTCAGTGAGGCAGCAGATGCAGGAGCTGGTAGCAGAGGTGTCCCTGGTTGTGACAGCAGTGGTCGGTACCAGAGCTCTTACCAAGCTCTGTTCCACCTTTTGCCCCACACTGAGCAGCACAGCCCTGAGCACAAGTTCCTCTGCACGCTCAGTGTGGTAGCTCTGTGCAAACAGCTGCAAGCAGCTGGCCTGGAGGCTGCTGTGTTGAGTCAGGAATTGCCTCAGCAGTGGTCCAAACCAAAGACATGTGAGAAAACCTCAGATGAATTGTCCCCAGAGCTGAAGACTGTGGCAGAAGCAATGCTGAGACACGTGTTGCAGCTGCAGTGTAATGCACAAGCAATCACTGTAATGCAGGAGCTGGGTAAGATAAAAAAAATTAAGCCCTACTGTGTTGTCACAGAATGGTTGGGGTTGGAAGGGACCTCTGAAAATGATTCAGTCCAAAACCCCTGCCCAGGCAGGGTCACCTGGAGCAGGTGACACAGGAACATATCCAGGTGGGTTTGGAATGTCTCCAGACCTCCCTGGGCAGCCTGTTTCAATGCTCTGCCACCCTCAGTGGAAAGAAGTTTTTCCTCATGTTGAGGTGGAGCTTCTTGTTTAATTTGGGGTCATTACTCCTCATCCTGGCACCACAGAAAGAGTCCATCACCATTCTCTGACACCTGTATTTGTGTATGTATCGATGAGATCCCTTCTCAGTCTTCTCCAGACTAACCAAGCCCAGCTCCCTCAGTCTCTCCTCATTAGAGAGATGCTCCAGACCCCTCATCCTCTCTGTGCCCTTCACTGGACCCTCTCCAGTTGCTCCTCTTTCCTCTCCTGAGGAGCCCAGGACTGTCCTCTCCTTGTCCTCTCCTCTTCTTGTGAGAAGTGAAGAGATTAAATTCTCAGCTGTAAAAAGCTCCCATTGCAGATGGAAATGACTTGTTTACAGTTTAATGGCCTGTCCCATGCTGGCCTGTTCCTTGGTGCACATGCAGAGAGTATTTAGCTATTATTTATTGCAGCAATATAGCAGGAACCTTTCTGCTGCTGCCTGCAATCGGTCACGGGGCTCGTTGCAGAAATTGTGTGGGTTTGTGAGCATTCAATCTCAACCTGCTTGGTTTTCCTCTGTCTTCAGGGCCTGGAGATGGGGCTGTTGTAGATAAGAAGCCTGTGAGGCTGGCAACAGCCTTCTTCCCTGTCCTCAGCCTCCTGAACCACTCGTGCTGCCCCAATACCAGTGTGTCATTCAGTGGGACAGCTGCCACTGTCAGGGCATCACAGCCAATCTCAAGTGGCCAAGAGGTTTTGCATTGCTATGGTAAGCCCTAATTCTGTGTTTGTCTCAAGGCACAGACATCATTCACCTCCCCTTATCATGCTGATGGCTGTTTATGTCATAATTCTCATATAATTCTCATCTAATGTTGCCAGAGTCTTTGTTTAGCAGCCTTGACCAACATTTCATCCCTTAAGCCCTCTGTTAGCTATTCAGTCTCCAGTTGTGTCCTCCCCAAAATATACCTAGTCTCAATTGTACCAAAAATCCATTTATTCTGATATTAAGAACTGTACCTGTGAGAGATCTCTACCCTTACCATCCTCTGCAGGGCCTCACTGGTGTAGGATGAGGGTTGCTGAGAGACAGCAGCTTCTCAGTCAGTATTTCTTCGAGTGTCGCTGCCCGGCGTGCCTCGAGGAGTTAGAGTCTGGTGTCAAGAGTGTGGTGTCCATCAGAAATTCATTCTGCTGTCCCAAATGCCAGGCCCAAATGCAGGTAATTCTCTATAGTTATGATTGTGCAATTATAGGGGTGTGTAAGGTTTGGATCTGGGAAAGCCAAGAAGTGCAGGCCTCACTTTGATCCCTGCTCAGAAGCCAAAAGCCCCTGCTGAGTCAAGAAAGTATCTCCCTGTTTCTTATAAAATCAAATAAGCTGATAACAATTTATTAAAAAGTCATTTTGTTCAAAGAATACAACTGAGAAACAATTTAGCATCTCTATAACCCAGAGCTGATGTAGATGGAGAGTAAGCTTTGACTGAATGTGAGCAAGAATGATCACAAAGGTGATTTCCACAGGGGGAAGAAGACACACTTTGCTGTTCAAATGAAGCTTGTGCAGCCTCAGCCAGCAGAGATCAACTGTCTGGCCATTTACAGGACCTTCAGCAACAAATCAAGAAAGCTTTAGACCTGCTGAGAGTTGGGAAGGCTGGTAAGGCTCAGCTTTGTGCCCTGAGGTCAGGAGCCCAGGCTGGGACAGGAACCATGAGATGGCACTGTTGCTCATGCCATTGGGGTGCTGTGACATGTGGCCTGGTGTCCCTGGGGACTTCAGCTTTAGATTTTTTATAGTTCCTGATCTGGGTGTTAATCTAAGTCACATAGTAAAGTAATTAAGTAAGAAGAAATCAGGGTAACATTGGAGTTGGGCATTGCCAGGCCTTGTTTTCCTGGAGGAAGTTGGGCCAAAGCTGGGGTAGAATAAGCGGAGGTGCAGATGAAGTCAGTATTGAATCCTAACCAAATCCCAGTCAGCTGGGCAAAGATGAGATTGGATTGATTTTATTTCATGGATCATGGAAAACTGGCCACAGGGTGAACTATATAACCTTTTTTTTTTTTTTTTAGATCAGGCTATCAAAATGCTCCTGAAGTGTCAGACAGATGCTGGAACCTTCTTGTCTCCAGAGCATTTGCTGATGGGAGAGATGGAGGATCATCTGGCACAGGTCTATGCTACTCTGGGTATGGCACTGTCCTCTCACTATCCCATGTTTCCTGAACTTTGAATTTACCATGACTAGGTTTTTCTTGGACTGGCTCTCTCATTTTTTTCCCTAGTTTTGTCAGCAGGGCTCTCAGAAAGACCAAACCTCTGTTCCCAGCAGCCAGTGAACTATGCTCTCATGTTCTTTTAAATTCCCTGCCCTGGTTCTGTGGACAGAGTTCACCACATTTTGATTAATTCTGTTAGATTCTTTGGGTGGCAGTAGCTCTAGGAAGTATTTATTCATTTCTCATTGTTTTGTTTTGCTTTGTTTTTCCATCAGGGAAGTGGCAGGAAGCAGCCAGACACCTGAAGAAGAGTATTGAGATTGTGGAAATGCACCATGGGCCATCAAGTGTAGAAACAGGCCATGAGCTTTTCAAGCTGGCACAAATCCTCTTCAATGGGTGAGTTTGGTTTCATCCTCTGTCCCTGCCCTGCATCACTCCTGTGTGTCTGACATAAAATCAAGGCACCTTGAGGGTGTCTCACAGGACACAGGGCAGTCTAACACAAGTACTCTCTTAAGAATCTGTTTCTCTCCTGTGTGCCTGTCTATCTTTTTCTTCTCCCTGGCTCAGTTTATTCCCTGCCCAATTGTTTTATTCTGTCAATTCATCACCCTTGGTGTTTATATCTCAGTTGTATAATGTTGCTGACATCTTCTCAAAGGAGGGAATGAAATCCTCTTGCTTTATTGGCAAGGAAATCCCCTGACTGCTTCTGAAAATCTCCTCACAACTCCCTTTAACCAAATTAATTTTAGCAGGAGCTGCAGTGATGAAGTAGTAGGTTTCTGTATACTCAAAGATAATGTTTTCAGGTTTTGTCCATCTTCTCTTCTTTCCATCCCCCTCATCCTCCCTTTGAAGCTGAAGTAGACACAATTTTCCTGCTGCTGGAAGGCAGGGGAGGGTGGGATCTGTAGCCATGAACAGGTTTAGGTTTTTGTTAGGGAGGGCTTAAAGGTTGTGTAAGTCAAGAAGCTGAATTAAGTATTTGCATTCTCTGTTCTTATTATCTTCCTATTTCAGATTTGCAGTTTCTGAAGCTCTGAGCACGATCCAAAGAGCAGAGGGGATTTTGTCAGTGCACTTTGGTCCTCAGAGTGCTCAGATCCAGGAACTACAAGAGATGAAGGCCTGCCTGTCAGAGCTTCCCAGAAACATCCTTCAGAGGACTTAATTTCCATCAAAGGAAGCTGCAATGTGATATTTCATCAAAGCTAAGTGTCATGTGGTAGGGGTAGTCATGTAGTACAAGCTGGAAAATCATGTGTAACAGCAACTTGAATGAAGTCTTGAAATGCTCTTTAGTGAGCCTGTTGTAAATAAAATGACCAATTCTAACGTGAGAGGTGTGTGTGTGGTATGGTGGGAACAGAGGCTGTTGTGTAAGTTCTGTGTGTGGGTTGGAAGCAAATGTTTGAGTTGCTTTTGTGTGAGGTGTGACTCTCCCCTGTGTGGTGCCCTGAGCATTATGAACATACAGTCATCCAGAGCACGTTGCTTTCTATTTTTAATACTGTGAGGCACTTTCCTTCTTGCCAGTGTCAAATGGAAACAGTTGGAAGGGGTGAGGCAAGAGCCTGGGAAGTGCAAACAGTCTGTAAAAGGGGCACTGCAGAACTTGGAGGGCTCCAGCACAGGTCTGTCAGTGATGAGGGATTCAGAATCAACAACTGGTGTCAGGCTGAAAACAGGATATGGAGCAGTGCAGCATACACCAGATAATGTTTGCTTTCAGGACACTGCATTCCTCCTCTGGGGAAACTGGCAGTGGAGGCAGATAACCTTTCAAGGGAGAATACTTGGGCTTGCTGAGATTAATAGCAAAAGCTCTTTTATTGCAGCATGAAGGCATAAGATTTGCAACTTGTGTCTTTGTGCAGCAGAGCAGGGAGCCAGTATCCCTCCTAATATCACCCTTTCCATGTGGGCCATACCATTGCTGATTATTGTGAAGGGATCTAAACACCCCTGGGATCCAGGATTTTGCCAATGAAGAGGAGGGTCCCAGTGGTATCATCCCTCAGGACAAGAAGGAAAGGTCTGTCCACGTGGTATTCTATGGGGAATGTCAGACGAGCAGCATTGGCCCCAGGGTTTGGTGTGGATCTTTCCCCATCCTCACTAAGCTCCAGCATTGCCTTGTGTTGCACGTGAGATAATCTCAGAGGTTTGGCAGAAATCTTGGAGAAATCAGGTGATGTGAAAAGTGATTGGAGCCCTGGAGAAAAGAGAGAAAGTTCCATTAGCTGGAGGCATGGATTGCAGAAGGGGGAGCAGCACTGCTAACGTGTGATCCACGAGGGCAGGGAGCTGCTTGGGCAGAGTTTTTTGGGGGGACAGGGAGGAGCAGCTTCCACCTGCTTGTGCTGAGCTTCACCCACAATCTCAGCAGCACTGCATGAGCTTGGTGGAGGGATGTGATAAAAAGCTGAGAAGTCTTGGATGAAGGTGATTTGGTTGCTGGTGAAATCTCCACAACCATAGCTAACAACCCACCAGCTTCATAATCTGAGAGCAGGAAGCAACTTGACCACAGCTTTGAGCCCTGGCAGCCTGCAAAGGGGGTTGATGCACATACTTGTCTCCTTTAGTGTGCTGCCAAGTGCCTCTTCGTGGTTCAGCTTTAGTTTGGGCAGGCTCAGCACAGCATGGACTGTCTTCAGCTCCTTGTCCACATCGTGGACAAACTCAGAAGTGAGGCTTTCCTCAATCAGAGTCATGTTCTGGGTCACCTTCGTGGGCAGGAAGAACATGGCACTGATTCCCTCTGTCAGGGGCAGCTGGGCAATCTGCAAGGACAGAAATAAGAGTGAGATAAGAAAGGGTCACATCAATAATAAACAGTTTTACCCATCCTGTGCCAGGCAGAGGCCTGATTTTCAGGCTGGAATCTCAACCTTTTCAGGGAACATTTGATCTTTTTCTCTGTTTGCTTTTATCTGACATGATGCTTCCTGACACTTCTGGCTTTTTCCCCAGGCTTTCATCCCTCCTTGCTGCACTCTTCCTGCTATGGAAGTGCTCTCTCACCTGCTGAATCCTGCAGCATTGCTTTGGGGAATTCTCACTGGAACACCTTTTAATTCATGCTCCAGGGAAAGACTGGTTGAAAGAGGTAGAGATGGAAAAGTTTTGAGATGTGTGCCCTGCCCTTCTTGCCCAACTTTAAGCCAAGCAATACAGACTGGTAGGACCTGGGCATAATTTAAATTTTTGATTGCTTGTGACATAGCCTGGGTAGAAGCAGGATGTCCTAAGAATCAACACACTGCCTTTCAAAATAGAGATTGCAAAAGTAGCTGATGGGAGGAGCAAGGCTGGAATGGGTTAACAAGTAGGTGTAGCTGAACCTCCTCCTCAGTAGGTTTAGGAGATCTTAGGCAATATTTGCTGTCTGACCTTGCAGTTGAGTTCTGAGTCAAAACCATATCTCAGGATGGCTTTGGGGTCTGACATCATGGACACTTTCACAGTCCTGTCCTCGTCCAGGTGGAAGTCCTTCAGGGCAGTCTTCTTGGTGTCAAACTTGGTTTTCCATGTCCCTGTTTTGTAAGAGAGAAAATGGAGGATTTTCTGGAATAATAGCATATGAAACCAGGTTTATGCCTGTGTCTTAATAATCTTGTGCTTTCATATACAGTATTTGTGCATTAAGGAGTTGAGGCAAACAGGGGTAGAAATAGACTGATTTGAGCTACTGATTTACTGCCATCCTTGGCCCCTCCTTTTCATCTGAGAATTGGCTAAATGGCAAATAAATAATCAAGCCAGTGTATGGGTGGAGTAGCCATTGGGAAGCTGATGTCTACTTATGTAATTACAAAACTATTTTAAAGGGTAACAGTTGTGTCAATGGATATAAAGTGCTTCTCTCCCCACCCTTTATTTTGCTCCTTGTGTCTAAGCAATAATTCTCCAGGACACTGGCTTACAGCATGTTTAAGAACAGCTCTGTAGTATCAAATTGTTCCTTCTACAGTGGTAAGAAGGCTCAGAACACTCTAAGCTGTTCCTTCCCTAAATGGTAATATCCTGTCTCTGAATGGAGTTTTGTGAGCTTAAACTTCCCTCTCTGATTCTTACTGCAAACAGGTCAAGATTCAGCTTCCCAAGAGTAATAATTCCTCCCTCAGGACTATTTTTGTTCCGGTAGTGTGCTTTTTTTTCTTCTTTACTAAACATTCTCAAACACTTTCTTCTCACACTCTCTTTGACAGCCTGTTTGCTTTATTGGAAGTGAGAGCATTCCTTCACATCTCCTCTAACACGTGCTTAATGGACTTTTTCTGTGTCCAAACACTCAACACTCTTACCCTTGAAGAATGCAGCCCCAGCAAGGAGAATGCTGACATCTGTGGGCATGTCCTTCATGAACCTCATAATCCTTCCCTTTGTCTGCTGTCGGGCCCAGGTGTTGATTTCTTGGAGGTCCAGCTGGGTGTTGCCACTCAGTGCCCTCGGTCGCATCTTGTAGGACTTCTCAAGCTGGCTGTGAAATCCAGGCCTTGCCCTGAGTCCTGGTGAATAAAAACATGGATACTGCAGCTAGCTCCCTTATCCAAACAATATCAAGGCAGCAGGTGGCAATCCAAAGCCCAGCAGCAGGTCTCTCATAAAATATCTGTGCCTGTTTGTCTCCAGAAACTTGCTTTGAAGAGGAATATCTGAAAGCACATTAAGGAAACTGATCCAAATCCTACAGCCACCCATGCTGGAGCATGGGATAACTCTTCAGAAAACTGAAAAAAGGAGATAAGAACTGAAGGCTTGGACACAGTCATTCATACATCAGCCTTTCTTCTTTCCCCAGCCTGCTTTCTGAGAACAGTTTACTCAACCTATTGGATTCTTGGAACCAGCAGGTTCCAAAAGATAGCTCTTAGCATTCTCAGCAGATGTTTATTGCATGCCAGAAGCAGACATTTCAAATAGCTCTGCAAGGAATTAAACAAAGGAATATGGCTGAGTGTTATCACAAATAGAAAGTATGATCTGTGGTTTCTGGAAGCCAGCAACACCTGCCAGACAGCCTGGAGTGAAGGCAAAATTATCAGCAAGTTTCTTTTAGGTCTTCTGTGAGTTAACTGTTCTGTCACCAATGTCTTTGTGTGCATGTCTGGTCTTTTATTTATGTGCACACAAACTTTCCAGGCTTTTTCTGGAGCAGCAAGAGCATTCCATGCCCTGTCTGCATCCTGGCTCAGCAGGATGTCAGAGCCAGAGCTGTTAGTGCCGTGTTACTCAGTGTGTTTTTATATGTTTACTCACACCAAAATAACTACTGCTGACAGCTTTTTAGGTAAAATTTTATAGAGGGGAAGAAGGACTTTTACTTTTCTCCAGGATGATCCGGGAGGCACTTTTCATGCTCTTCTCTGGCCCAGTCACACTGCTCAGGAGGTCCTTGTAGGTGTCGTGGACCTCGGCCTTGTTGAGCAGATCGTAGAAGAGGGCGCGAGAAATCACATCCTCGGTTCGTTCTCCAGCCCCTGCCAACAGCCAGGAAAACATGAGGGAAGGGCTGCCAAACCTGAGGGTGAGTGTGGAAATGGGGCAGAGAACTCACCAAGTGAGAGGCCAGAAAGTGCAGTAGCCAGGCTGAAGGGAGACAGCAGCACGTTGGCCGTGGCTGTCCGGCTGGACTGCTGGCGGTACAGGTCGTAGCCAAAGTTGGAGACTGCAGCTGCCAGCTTGTTCACAGGGCTCTTGTAGAATGGATCTTCCTCTTCCTCGCCAGCATTGGCTCCATCAGCTGTGGCAGAGTTCTGGTAGGTGCAGAGTGCTTTGGTTAGACTTGCAGGTGTGGTAAACACTTCATAGGCAAACAACTACTTCTATGACCCACAGAAATACTGACTTAATCTTACAGGGAGTGTAGGAACAATTACTTTAATGCCAAAGGCAGCACTGAGTTTGAAATTCTGCCTCCTGGTCATCCCCTGATGTAACTACTGTGGTTTTATCCAGGTAAAGCAGGAGTTAGTCTCATTATGTTGCTAAATAAAATCCCAGTAATTTAGGAGGGTAGTGCTTAATCCTTCAGTAAGCATCTCTAAAATTAAATTACCTGCTCCACCCCTCTTCCCCTTGCTCTCTGCATATTGTCTCCTACTCACCTGCTCAGTAGCTGAGTTCTGGGTTCTGCTTGGGACAGTTAAGAGACCCAGGAAAAGGAGAACCACTGGAATCTGCATGCCTGGACCTAGAGAGTAAGAATACGACAAAGAGAGTTTGAGCAATCAGGTAAATACATCTCTAGCACAACTGTTCACTGTACCTGGCTGTGACAGGAGCTGCAGTGACAGATGCTGCTGCTTGTCCTTCTGGTTGTGAAACACACAGCTGGTCTGAGCCAGGTTTCCTTCTCTAGTTGGAAGTTTTCAGCCAGACTGGCCCCAGTGACTTCAAAATTGGGCAAGCACATGATGTGGGTGTGCCTGAGCACAAAAGCAGATGTGTGTGGCCCAAACCACACTGATGCTGGCAGTTACTGAGTGCCAAGGTCCAGAAAAGCACCAAATCATTACTTCTGAGTCTTAGGCTTCAGAAAAATTCAAGACTTCATTTATAAAAGGTACCAAATCCATATTGTTGAGTGGGGCAGAAGGCAACACTGACTGGTTACTGCTTTGATATACAAATTACCTGCCTCAGGCAGTAGTTTGCTGTTTCTCGTGTCTACATGTACCTGTGTCCATCCTTTGCTTCTTATTTGCAATCTGATGAAGTAAAATAGAAGAGCTTTCTTAAAAGACAACAAGTAAACCTAGAGAAGTGAAAAGCAGAGCTTGACTTATTCGACATTTCTTATGGAGGTGGGAGAAAAGCACCAAACTCCCCAAAGCTGTTCCTTCTGTGGAATCCACTTGTCATCACTCCATTACTGGGATGAGTGGCCATTCCAGACAGATCTGTCTGGTCCAGAGGGCACTGAGTAACCCAGGGCTTTGCTGTGGGTAAACCAGAGCTACTGAAGCGTCCTGCCCCCGAGAGCAGACGCCACTGAGGCTGGTCTGAAGCAATGTTTAGATAGATTCCCAGAAATTAAAGGAAGAGGGTTGTATTTAACTAACCCCTGTCATCCAGGCAACTAGAGAAATCAGAGGAAGAACATGTGTTTCAGATTAAATTCAGCTACAAAGAAAACACGCCTGCTGCTAGAAATACACGTGGCGACAACAGCCCCAGCTCAAGACCCCGTTCAGGCAGAGTGAGAAGCAGTTTGCTGTTTCCCTTCCCTGCCTTTTCTTCTGAAGGCAGCTCTCCCTCAGAGAAAGAAACATCACAGGGGAGGTTTTAAGGTCTCATCTGTGTTCAGCCATTGTAACACAGAAGTGGTACCCTCTTTCCCCCCATGTACTTGCATCCTGCAACCTGCTGCCATCCCAGCTGCAGAATAGGTGAGGTTTCTGGTGCAGAAGATGTGGATCAAGAGGATTTACTATCTAGTGGTGTGATAATGGATATGATGCTGGGATTGCTCCTGCAATTCCAGAGATTTGCAGTGAGCAGGCACCATGCTGGAAGAGAGATGCCAGAAGTCCTGCATGAGTCTATGTCAAACAGGCCTTAGCAAGGGCTCTGTGAGGATGCCTGTGCCAAGCTGCACTCCTGCATGCTGAGAGGAAGAGGTTTGGCCCAGTCTAGCTCAGAGATGAAGCTTTTCCATGGAGCATAACCTTTTCTCTGAAGAAAAAAGAAAATAATCTCAACACAACCTCTGCTTCCAGCTACACTGAGCTCCTGGGAGCATAGGAGCAGAGATTGGTTTTGCAGATTGTATTGTTTTTGCCAGTACTGTCACCAGCTTCATATTTCTCAGACTTCGCCAAAAAGCAATTTCCATTTTAAAAAGACAAAGCCTTTTGAGTTTGAATTGGCCTGAACATCTGGATTCTATTTGTATTTCTCTTAGCACACAGCCAGAAATGCAGAGAAAAGAATTTGGTTGGATCGGAGGTGGGATGGTTTCAGGCATGAGATTAAAATCTGTGGCTGCCTTGAAGGAGAAGAGAAGGAGCAACAGCAAGTGATGTTACAGTCAAAAGGTACAGGAAGAAAACCTTGAGAAATGAGCTGAGAATGAACTTTGTGTCTGGGAGTTGTCCATTTGTGAAGGCCTGCAGGTGCAAAGGAAATATTTTACTTTCCACCTACAGTAGTACAAGTCTCTCACATAATTTATAAACACTTCTGACTTTCAGGGTGCTGTGAAACAGGACCCATGAGTTCAGGCTGCTTGCTCTGCTTGTTCCACAGCTCCTGGAGCATCCTGCAGCCACCAGCTCCAGAGGATTTGACTGTCACACCATCACAGACAAAAAACGTGTTCCCAGCTGCAAGGCAGATGCTTGAAAGGCAGAACCCCCCCCCCCAGTTCCCCAGCACAGCTCAGCCCCGGGGGTAAAGCTGATGCTGGTGGCTCCCGATCCTTGGTAAGGTCTCTTGGTGGGAATCCCACCTGCAGAAGAACCATTCTTCCCATTTCCCAGGTCCTCTGAGAGCTGCCCAGCCTCAGCCCCTGCCCTGTGCTCCCCTGGCCGCTGGCAGTGGCACAGGTGAGCTGTCCCTGAGCTGTCCCTGAGCTGTCCCTTACCTGGGGCTCCTCTCGGCCGCTGCTGTCAGGGCTCCCAGCGGGTGCGAGTTGAGGACAGTGTGGCTTTGGTGCAGCCACATCTGCTTTTTGCTGCTTCCCCCAGCCCAGCCTTCGGCAGGCTTCAGGTTACAGCTTCCCAGGGCTCTCTTAAAGTGCTCTGCTCCCATTTTCTGCCCCTGCCACCCTCGTCCTGAATTGCACTAATTTTTCAACCCTTTTTTCACCCCAAAACAAATCCCTGTGCCAAGGGCAGCCTGGTGGGTAAAGCAAGGTAGGAAAGGCAAACACTCCCTGCCCTGTTTGAGCAAGTCTTTTATCCCAGCAGTTCTGCCATAGGTCACATCAGGGAATTCCTCCTGTCTCAGATGTATGGTTAATGCAGTAGTGTTTAATGGATTTATAGATTTATGTCCAAGATTTAATGGAGAGACTGTGGAAACGGGATTCTGTTGTTTGAGGCAGTTAAGATGCTGGGAACTACTTGTATCCAGTGATAGTTACTAGTTAACAAATCATTAACTGGCTTAAAGTTTTTGGCTGAAAAGAAAGAGGCTGGAAAGCCAAGGACTTGTTAAAAAAGAAGATGAATTAAGAGAATTGTGTAGAACTTTCAGAATGATAAATGATATGGAGAAAGGAAAGGGACAGAGGAGTTCCATTATTACTTTCCACAGAAGGCTCAAGGGGAGCACCCACCCGTGCACATTTAAAGCAAGGGAGTGTATTTTTAAACAAGCATTAAATTGTAAAACTCATTACAACTAGATATTGCAGAAGATGAAAGATAAATAGATTTGAGGTAAAAAACCCAACCCAAACCAAATTAGTGGAAGAAAGATCCTCTGAAGGCTACTAATGGCCAGCTGGGCAATACAGCCAGAGAACAGTGGGTTTTCCTTGACCCTTGCCATTCCTTTTTTTTTCCTCAGCCATGGTTACTGGAAGGAGCAGGATGCTGGGCTAACTGGACACGTAGCTAACAGATCCAGCTGTTTTTCTGTTTGGAAATGCTGCAAAGGCAGTGATGTCAGGGCCCCAGTCTGGGACATCTCTTTGGGCTCTTTGCCAGCAGGTAACGAGGAGCTCCTCCCGTGTGAGCACTGAGTTCATCCAGTCCCTCAGCAAAGGGGAAAGGATGGGCTCAGAGGTGCATTAGCTGCTGGTTTTGCAAGCCAGGAGAGCAGATCAGGTGTGCCCTGTGATTAGTCAGTGCTTCAAAGGCCAGCCCTCCTAACAAGAGGGGTAGCAGCGCTGCTTTCAGCTGCTTCTCAGCTTGCTCTGTGCAAAATCATCTGCAGAGAAAAAAATTGTACTTGTTATTCTTCCATTCTCAGCCCAGGAATGGGGGTGTTGGCTGTGGAGATTTTTTCTGGTGGTTTTCATCTCTTTGTGATACCTTGTTTGTGGTGTTAAAATGCCCTTTATGGAAGCACCACTAGAGAAGTTTTTATGTCTTGTCTCTGTCTTCAAATGAAAATCCATCTGTTTAAATACAGGTGTGGTTTTAAAATAATTTAAATCAGAGTGGTAGTTTCATAGAATGTTATTACAGACCAAAGCCAGCTTTATTGCTGTAGGTGAAGGGCATTCCTGAAATGGTGCATTAAACTCATCTAACAAAATCAGTTTTGTTAAATCAATACAAACATTTTCCTGTTGTTCTGGTTTGGTCTCAGTATGCTCTCTGACAGGGTTCACCTCTGCTGTGGAAGTAGTGGTGATATGAATTTGCTCTAGGTTAGGAAAAAAATACATCTAATATGAAAGAAACTGGGACTTATTTGATATTCTGAGCCAGTGGTGCAGATGGATAGAGCAGACACCCTGTGCTAGTAATGTCTTTTCAGAATGCAGCTCCGTCAAAATGAAAGCTTTAGCAATGCAAAGTGGAAACTCCTGAGCAGAAACATTAATATTACTTTGCATTTTACAAACTGCCTCTTCTGGAAAGTCAGTGGAGTGAAAAAGAGTCTTATGGTTGGTGTAACTGATAATTTGTTGAGCGAAGCACAGTCATGGAGGGCTGCTGTACTGTCAAATAAGATGAAATTAATAGTTTGACAAGAATAGCTTGGAGGAGGAGTGATGGCAGCAAGACAGAAAATAGGAAATAAGAACCAAGCTGTTCAGGAAACTGAGAACAAGGGAAAAAACTTTATAAAAGCGGGAGCTGGAGGGCAGAGGCGTGAAGAGGAAAACTTGAGCTTCAAATTTTGCAGCGGTTGCAGTGCAACAGGGTGGCATTCAGGGAGGCTACAGTAGCCAAAGAAGACTTACCTAAGGCATGGAATGGTATTTCTGAATGCTAGGAATGAATCTGTATAAATAAATAAGCTAAAATGTTCCCTGTGGGCTAGAGCTGTGCCCTCTAGTAAGAAAGGCTGAATTCTTGTGGGTTTACTTGTTAAAATTGCTCTGTAATTACAGCCTCTTTCTGAAGGGTTTGTGTCATTACATTGGTTAGAGGGGTAGGCATTATCTTCGGCCATTCTTCCCCTTTTAGACTGGAAGAAATGCATAATTGGAGGTTGGAGCCAGGACTTTTTATTCCCCAAAGTCGCCTGCATCCCCAAAATTCATGGTTAGTGAGTCAGTCCTGCTCTTATGCCAGCAGATGGTGCAGACTATTCAGGGACGGAGGCTCCCAGAAGCATTCTGCTCCTTCCTTTGAGGGAAGGCAGCCTTCCCAAGAGAGGAAAAAACTGCCAGAAGGATGGCCCTTGGGCTCTCTAACTGCTGCTCTGCAAGAACAGAGCACCATCCTTTCCACCCAGCAGCTGAGGGGGTTTGAAAGCAGAAATTACTATGGACAGGAGTTGTTTTGTACAGAAGCACTCTTGAATTAGGCCTGTATTTTTAAGTGGTAGGATGGCTTGGTTGGGTGGAGAGACCCCAAAATTCCTTGATAGAATCATAAAAGGGTTTGGTTTGGAAGGAACCTTAAAGCTTATCTTGTTCCAACTCCCCTGCCATGGCCAGGGACACCTTCCACTATCCCAGGTTGCTCCAAGCCTTGTCCAAGCTGTCCTTGGACATTTCCAGGGATTGGGCAGCCACAGCTTCTCTGGGCAACCTGTGCCAGGGCCTCATGGGCTTTTAGGGCACTGCTGCATTGGAACAAGGACCCATCTCAGGGGCTGTGATGGGCTCTGCCCATCTCAGACCAAAGGGAAGCTATAACAGGACATTGTCTTTTGCCAAAACCAAAGCAGTGACATTCAGCTACAGGTGTCAAAATTTTTCCTCCTTTTCCTGGAAGCTGTCCCAGCCATCCACAGCATGGATACATGGAGCCAGGAGTTCCCCAGTGAGGAACAAATCACAGGTAACAGATGCCAGATCAGCACCTTTGACCCTCTGAGCAGATCCCAGCATTTGTCAGGTTTTACCCAAGAGGAAGGTTAAGGGCTGTTACATCCTTGCTTATCCCTGCATTGCTGCTCACAGGCCAAACACCCTCCTGACCCTGTGCCACTGAGCTCATGCCCTAATTCAGGGAATTCTGCCATCCCACAAAGCCAGCTCTGACCCAGAGAGCATCCATCCCCTGCACACTTGGCAGGGGAGATGCCCAAAACTTGTTGGACTCAGTCCTTAGAGAGTCTTTACAGATTTGTCATTTCACCTCACAGCTCCTGTTGTTCCCTGTGACAAGGTGTAGCAAAAAGCAGATCCTTTGCCAGAGCCCCTCCTTTCTTTTCTTCTGTCATGCCCAGATTTTTTTCCTCCCAATCTTTGCAATTACTAAATTTCTGTGCCTTTTTCCTTTCTCTGTTGGGTCCTTCAATGCAACACCTTCAGCAAATATATTCTGCTTTATTCTTTATTATTCTGCCAGCATAAAAATTACTAAAAAACACTTTATAAAATATGCCTTGAAAAATCTAGCATTACCCAGCCTCTAGAGGAAGGGCTGGAGAGAAGGATCCAAAGGGAGGGGTTTCCTACTGCAGAGCCTCCTACATCAGATCCAAATAGCCAAGGAGTGGGAAAAGGGAATCTTTGAAAAGAACCCATGCCTGGAAGTGGCTGTGACTCATCCTAGAGAAGACAACTGGTTTCTAGTCCAGTTGCTCTGGAGGTCGTTGTCTAGGTGGGCACAGATGGTTTTCAGAGGAACACGGAGGGATTCGTGTTCCCAGGAACTGCGGAAGGAAGAGCCACATTAATACAGCCCTGGCTGATGTCCAAGCTGCCAGATGCTAATGATGATTCCAGGCTACAGGGGACTCTAATAAGATCTTAATGAAGACTCTAATAACAGTCTGGGGACAAGAAAGTCTCCCTTCCATGACTGAGAGCCTTGGAAGAGAAATCCAGGCATAACAAGCTTTTCAGGTTCAACAGAGGGGAGCTTCAGCCTGGAGAAGCTCATCAGGGCTGGAATGGGCTATGCCAGGACTAGTCTCTAGGGATCTGGAAAGGAAAACAGCAAGGAATTGCCCCCTGTGGCCTCAGAGGGACAGGAGGCCAGAGGGTCAGGCAGGAGTCCCAGAACACTCAGCTCTGCCCGCTGTTATTTGGGCACGTGGTGCTCGTTGGCAGCTGTGGCTTCACGTGAGTCCTGTGGCTCTTGGATCTGGGGGACAGCATCTGGGTTGGGGTTCTGGACACTGCCAATAAAAAGTGGGATCCCTGTTTCATCCTCAAAGATGATGAAGACAAAGGGCCTGTCGAGGTTGAAGACAGAGACTGAGCGTGACAGCACCACACTGGTGGCAGCAGATGCTTCCACCCCATCTTCTTTAAGCTCCAGGGTGGCCTTGTGCTGTACACTGGACACAAAAAGAGGCTCCTCTGTGATCTTCTGGAGATTTGGGCTCGTGAACAGCTCCTGGAGGCCTGCAGAGAAATGAGACCAAGTTGGTGCCACAAGTTCTGAGTTTTCTCAAAGCCATCTGAAGAAAGCAATTCCCTGATCTGTTGCTCCATGTGCTGCCCACCATGGAGGACTGGAGAACTGACAAGAGAAACAAGAATTCCACCTCTTTAAGAATAGTAGTGTAAGAACTTGAAGTCATCCTTAAAAAGCAGCAGCAAATCAGAAGACTCTTAAACATTTCTACAGAGATTATATTTTAAGCAATTATTTGCAAAACAAAATGAACTCTTAAATTAATCTCATCTGGAAAGGCAGCACCTGGTGTTTTATTTCAGCTCCAGGTTTTGTGATCTGCATTTTTCTCTGTTTGCAATTTCCATGTCCTGGACACCGAATTTAATGACAAAGTAAGAGACCAAGATTGATGCACAAGGTTGGTCTTGGCTACAATAGGAAGAACTCGTAAGGACTGTGAGAAGCTGTGAATTCTCTGTAGTATCATCTTGTTGGAGCAAAACATTTGGTGCCAGGCAAGCAAGGAGTAAGGAGGAGGAGAGGAAGAAGAGCTGGGAGAGTTTGGAGTTCTGGAGCAAGCTGTGAAGCACAGCTTTAGAAACAAGGGTGGCAGCTTTTGGTGTCAGCAGAACAGATTGATCAGCTCCTCTTGTTCTGTGCAAACCCTGCAAGAGGCCTTACCCATTTGGCTGAGAACCTGGTTGAGTTCCAGCTGGTAGTCCAACTTGATTTTGGGGATCTTCACTATGGTGGGCACCTCTCTGGGGAAAAGCCTGCACAGTTGTTTGTAAGGGAAGTTCTCCAGCATGTGAGAAGTGTTCCGGGTGTTGTGGTGTGGTACAATGACCACAAAACTCACATTACTCTTAAAGGGAAACTTGGCCACCTGGAAATAAAAACCAACCAGAGAAGAATTCAGGGAAAGGGAAGGGAAGTCGTCCAGAAAGTAATGCTTTTACAAAAGTCTTTCTCTAATTGGTCTACAGGGCCACTCTTGTTCCCAGATGAAAACAGCCTGGTGAGAAGGAGGGATCTGATTTCTCCAGAGGAGAATTTGTTGGAATAACAGCTTTACATTTTAGTATTAGCCACTGGCTGGTAAAGGTTGAGCACATGGCAGAGTGAAAGCCCACATGCACAAGTTTGCCCCACTCTGGATTCTGAAAAACTCCAACAGCACATTGTCTGAGGGAATTCCTTTCCATATTTCCTCATTTATCTTTAACTCAGGGCTTTAAAATTCTCTTAATTCCCAGTTAGTCGGAATATCTCTTTGTGGTTTTTACTAGAGATTAAAAGTGAAGTTTCAACATTCTTGCTGGAAGCAAGGACAAAGAATTATTATTAAATTTTTGTGTGCTATGCCTGTTAAAAAAAAACACTTGATTTTTTGGAGAGAATGCTTGCAGGTAGTAAAATACCACAGCAGGAGGAAATTCCAATGAAAATTTGCAGTGCTCCTGAGAGATCCCTACCTGAATATCTTGGGACTCCAGAGTAAACCAGCTCAGGGGGTACTGGTGGGCTTTCATCATCTCAACTGGGACCACAAACTCATTGTCAAGGTGGAACACATCTGGCCCAGTGAAGCTTGCATTAAACTTATTCCTCCAAAACCCTGTAAAAATAAAAGTTTTGAAAGTCATGAAGTTAAATTTGAGTAGAAAACCAGAAACTGCTGAGCTGACACTCCTCCTGTCTTGAGTTCTCTAACAAGGCCAGTAGTGACCAGGGAAGTGAAAATACAGCAAAGAGAAGTCAGTAGCAAGGCTGGAAGAGCCCTAACAGCAGGAAACTCTTATCATCCAGAGAGAAACTATGGAATAACAAAAAGAGCACGGATTAATCCTCATGCCTCAGCGTGGGAGACTACTGAAGGCTGTGGAGATAAAAGAAACTATGTTTGTGCTTTGAAAAATGGGGAGTATTGCCTCTGTGCTGCAGAGGGGGAAACACTGCTCCAAGACCAAGGTAGAGCGTTTGTAGATTTACACTGGAAGTGTTTGGTCTGTGCACAGCCCTCAGGGAATTGAAAAAGGAAGATGTGGCCCACCACTGTGCTGTAGTCAGAGAGAAATCCACAGAAGCTGCCTCTGAGCTCTGTGGTGGGTGTGCAGGGAGCTGCAAACGACCTGGTTCATCATTTAGGTTAGAAAAGACCTTAAAGATCACTGAGTAGATGAGCAGGGATGTGCCACTGCCTGGGATCCTGAACCAGGAGGTAAAGATACTGCAGGTCTCACCTGCTGTGTCCTGGCTCTGCTGTCAAGTAACATTTTTAGCACATGTGAAGCAGTTGGGAATCATTACTGTAAAGAAATCTAAGCAAGAGGAACAGCAGATGCACAAGAACAAGCAGATTGCCTAGCAGGAAGCGAGGAGAGGAGAGGCTGTTCAAGCTACAGGGCTAGAAGAAAACTGGAGTTCTAACTATTTCCTCTTGAAAAAATAAGGAAGGCCTGTGGAGCTCACCGTGGAAATAGATGGCATTGAGCAGGAGCATCTCTGTGTTTTGAGGGAGCTGCTGGAGGAAGGAGGGAATTTGCCCATGAGTGGCTTCCTTGACCCAGTTGTTTATGGCCACGAGGTCATCCTGATTGATCCCAGAAAGGGTCTTGGGCTTTGCTCCATAGAATTTCTCTGAATCCTCCAAGAACTTCTCTTTGACCTCAAACCCTGGCAAAGGGGAGGAATGATGGAAGAGGTTTGCTCAGCGTGATATGACACTCCCCAAGAGGAGGAAATAGGGGAAATTGATGTTTCCAGTGTGCTTCCATCACTCTCTGTGACTGGGAGGTTTGTCCTACACCAGTCCAGCCCCCCCTGGGCCACCTCTCACCTTTCTGCAGGTACAGACGTGACCCAAGGCTGAGGGTGGACTCTGTGAGCCTCCTGCGAAGGGTGCCCAGCATGTGGTGGAGGCAGGGCTCTGACTCCAGGTGCATCACCTCCAACAAATGCTTCTCTGTCTGATTTGCTGCTCCTAAAAATACAATTCCTGTTAGGTCTCATGCCCACTGAGTGGAAAACAGGGATGTTACTCTGGCTGCCTCTTGTTAGGAGCACGCTGTGCCTCACAAAAGGGGCTGGAGAAATCTGAGAGTCGGAGCCTCAGAGGGCAGCTTCAATTGTAATCATGCCTAATTAAAGCTGCAGGAGCAAGGATAAGTGGAGGGGACTGTATTTCATTTGCATCTGGTTGCTTGTGCCTCTGGGAGAGGAAATGGGGAAGGGCAGGGAATGTGGTTTTGCCACTAAGAATTACCCAGTGCCAGGTGAGACAAGGCGAGGGCGATGCTGAGGGGGGACAGGATCACGTTGGTTCTGTTGGACTCCAGCTGCACCTCTCTCAGGAGATCAATGCTGAATCTCATCAAGCCATCTGCCAGCCTCTGGCTCTTCTTCCAAGTCATCTCACAGCTTTTATCTCCAGCCTCTCCTTCCTCTTCAGAAGAGGCATTTTCCCCAGGTGATTTCTTCCCACGACAACCCCCAGCCCCAGCTACGGCTTCATCTTCTGAGTTCCAGTCATCCCTCGTGTCTGGCAGGATGCTGGGGAATGCTGACATGGGTCCATTGTTCTCCTGGAAGCTGTCATAAGTAAATTCTACCATCTTCCCCTCTGGCAGGGCTGGGATGGCTCCCAGCAAATCCGACTGTGCAATTCCAGCACTTTTCACTTCCTGGGGAGAAACAAGGATAGCACTGGGAAAACAAGAGCACAGTGACACCCTCATGGGCTTTCACTGCACTCCTAAATGGGCTGAGAAAACTGGGCAGAGCTGGACTCCTCTGCTTCAGTTTCCCTTTAACCCTGAGGAAAATAATTTGAGGGAATGGCTTTGGAAAAGAGGTCTTGTATCCTGTGAAAATGGACCCAGTGAGGGTCTGGCAGTGGCTCCTCCTCCACTTGTTCTCAGGAAAGCTTGAGGGCAAGACCCACCACAAGCTCAGCACATGTCCTGTGCCTTCAGCATTTACAGATCCATCATCTTCAGCCTTGATTTCATCTCCTCCCCTCACACATTTTAGCAGTGCCCACCTGCCTCACACTGGTCACCCCTTCTGCTGCTATCACAGCCCTGATCCAGTTTGGCTCAATTCTTCCTCCAGGCATCTGTGTTTTCTTGACCTGTGTGTTCTATTCCATCCTTCTTCTCTCTAAATCTCCTCATTTTCCACTCTTCTAAGCTTTAGCCTTCAGCACTGCCACTACTCTCCTCCCATTTGCATGATCTGAAACATCCCAGGCTCAATGGGTTGGATCAGCTACAGGTCTTTCTCGCTGTCATCCTCACAGCTGGTGGTTTCCCTCACCTTTCCTTATCAATCAGAAATTAAATCATCCACCTGCCAGCCCCTGCACACACCAGTACTGGTGTTAACTCCATCCTCTGCTCAGTTATTTAGTGTGGAGCTTCCAACTTGAAGGAACTGAGCATTGGCAGGAGCTGGGAGTAAAGCCTGCAGAAAGATGGACTTTCTCATGGCACTGGCACTGCCTGGGCTCTTCCTTTCTCAGGAAAAATTGCAAATCCCACAGCACAACTTCAGGCCCCTTGGGTGGAACCATCAGTGCTTACCCTCAGTTTCCCATCTTTATCCAGGAAGAGATGCTGCTGGTCAATGGCATGTGCCAGCTGTGAGGAAAAAAATCAACAAACAAACAAAGTCAGGTCCCTCTGGATGTCCAGAGTTTGTCTTCCCTGCTCCCACTGCAATCCTGGCTGTAGCAATCCCCATAAGGCAGCAGCACAGGCAGGATTTTGGGATGCAGACCGAGGGGTGGTGGGGTCTGACATGGGGAGGTGGAAGTGAGGACCAGCTGGGAGACCCTGCAAACACTGGATTTGTTCAGAAAGGGGTCAGGCCAGTCAGGCACAAAATAATGGATCCTTTAGAAAGTGAGCAGTGGGGTTTTGCAATCTCAGTTCTGACAGGGATCCAGATTTAAGAGTGGGGTGGAGAGGAAAAACCTGCTTTTCAAAAAGCTCCTGTTAACTCCTGAAGGTCACAGTCACCAAATACAGTTGAGGTCAAGTTCCACAAGAAAAGTTTCTACAAAAATATGAATAATAAGAACATCCACAACTATTTTAGCTGGGTAAAAGATTAGAAACCTAGCTGGTGAAACCCTCCACAGTATCTTCCACCTATCTGCCTTCAGGGCTTCTCTGGGTGGTATTTGCCCCATGGTCTGGCTCAGGGAGCCACCACACTTGCCTTGCTCTTTGCTGGAGTAGCAACTTACCCTTGGGAGGCTGTGCAGAGCAGCCAGGCAGAGCAGCCCCCAGAGGAAACCCATTTTCCTGGAACAGAAGGACCAGCCAGAGATGAGTTATTTCCAGCTGCGAGCTCAGCCTATTCAGCTCTACAGGGAGAAAATTATCAACCTGGCCAAACAGGTTGGCACAGGAGCTCGTGGAAAGCAATAGGGAGATGAACAATGCTGCAAAGAAACAACACAGGGCTCCTGGGTCTGGTGCCAAGGCAGGGAAATCAGAGAGGAGCAGGGGCCCAAGCAGAGCTGCAGCCACAGCCAGGCTCAGCTTGGATCCTGCCTGTCTGACCCTGCTGCCCTGGTTTCTCTGGATTGCAAATGGTATTTCCCTAATCAGTGCTGCACACACTGTGCCTCTGGAAGGAGACAAGACCCTTTCTGCTCCTTTCCCATGGAAACCACGGAGATACAGGCACAGCATCCCCAGCTGTGCCCCAGGCTTTTGGGAGAAGAGCTACTGACCTGCAGGTGCTCAGCAAGTGCTGTCTGGGAGGGAATTTGCAGGTATGAAGTGAAATACCAGAGCAGTTTCCCAGCATTATGTCCTGGAAGGGGGAGTCCTCCCCTTCCCAGCACTCATCTTCCTCCTTTGCTGGCAAACCCCGCCTCTCCCCCCTCCGTGCTCCAGTTCCAGTGTGGGACAGGGCTTCCAGGGTCACGGACAAAACCCCACCCATTCCCTGGCCAGCGCTTCACCCACTCACTTTTGCCTTTCAGACACAAATAAAATACCTTCTCCTTCTCATAAAACCTCCACGCCAAAGCCCTGCCCCCTGCGTGGCGTCCACATTTAATTCCTGGGGCTGCTTTCCACTCTCCAAGCAGTCCTTACTTCACCCAGAACTGCTGGGCTGAGATCCCACTGGCAGAAGATAACCTGAGGCCGTTTCACTCCCCCCCTTCCTTCACCCCAAATCCTGCAGTCACATACAACCACAAATACCCCTTTTCCTCCCTGGTGCCCATCCTTTAACCCTCTGCCAAATTCACCCCTCTCTCACAGAGGACCACTGCAGGAGCCCTCATTTCTATCAAACCCTTTGATTTGTCCCTTACCTGAGGTTGTTCATGTCCACGTTGGAGCTGGCACCTGCCTTAGCCTGTCCAGCAGCTCTGCATGGGGCACACAGCTCTAGTCCAGCCCCCCTTCCCAGCAGTGACCTTCAGCACCACCCCCTGTTTGAGAATTTGGCAGGCAAATATTGACCTACAGCATCCGGTTAAACATTTGTTTGGGGGAGAAGAGTGAATCTGTGGTGCATTTGGAGATAGGGACACACTTTTGGGCTGCTTTACCTTCAATACAACCTTAACACCGAATTTACCAGATCCAAAACTCCCACCAGCAGAAGTCATTTGCAAGTGGCTCCACTTTGCATACACTCCCCATGCCAGGAGTATTCTCTTTTATTCATAAACTTCAGTGAAAACACAGGGCTTGGTGTTTATTGCCACAGGGCTCTCTGGTTTGGGAATTTTCTTTGCTGAAACCCCCAGCTCTTCCTTCCTGGAGTCCCAGCTGCTGCAGCCAGTGTGAGGCACTGGTTTAACAGAGGGCAGGTGCCCAGGGTGCTGTGCAGGCTCTGATGGGCAGGCTGGGCTGAGCCAAGAGCAGCTGCTCCCTCCCCTGGGGCACAGCACGCTCCAGAGCTCTCCCAGGGCAGCTGGTCCCAGTGTCCAGGGCATGCACACACTGCTGGGCACAGAGGAAAAGTTCTGGGGACAGGCAGAACTCCAGCAGAGCTGCCCTGGGTGGATTTGAGCCATAAGCAGAAGTCACAGTGATCATTCCTGCCTCTGCCCGTGTCCTCAGGGGGAGAGGAGTCACTGAGGGCCAGCAGGGAGCACCAACAGCATCTTCCACTCATCTATTCCTTGCAGGAACTCTTGGTTCCCAAGCTCACCCCAGACAGTGGGTGACAGATCTGAGCTCTTCAAGGACATTTGGGACGTGCTGCTGTAGCAAAGGGAGCTACTTTCCCTTGGAAAGCAAATCCTGTGCAGCAGAGTCCTGTTCTATATCCAGGGTTCCCCCAGAACACAAGAGGAGCCTGAAGGAGGAGGTGTCACTTTGGCTGAGCAGCAGGAGAGCTGCAGCCAGCACACCCAGCCCCTCCAGCACAGAACTGACACACACACACAGCTGCAGCTCTTTCAAAGAGTATATTAGAAGTAAATATTTACATCTATTGCAAATGCTTAATAGGCAACACGGGACTGAGAGTTCCCCTTGGGTAGGGAAGGACAGCACTGGCCAACCACTCACCTCCCCAGCTCCCTGCAGGTGGCAGCTGGATGGAAGCCCTTTCCCCTCCCAGCACAACCCACAGCAGGCTCCTTCTCTGCCCAAGGTAAGAGCTTCCCACTCCCCTGATACTGGCTCTGGCTAGGCTGAAGGATGGATGGGAAAAGGGCTGACATAGAAGGGATGAAACTGCTCCTACTGGTGGGGCAAAGAGCACCCTCTGTGCCTTTGGGGTGGGGACAGACAGTGCTGTCCCAAAGGAAAGGTCAAAGAGACCATGCTGGATTCTTGCCTCCTGCCTCTCACCCTACAAGGGCAGGAGGGCACAAAACTGAGCACCTTTTGCTGTCCTGCCTTCCCCAGGAGCCTGACCAGCACGAAGGAGAGGATTAGGAGGATTTATTGAGGATCAATGCCAGTGCACAGCACACATGGCATTCCTCACCCCTTACATCATCACGGGATGCCGGGGCAGGAACCAACAACAGCCCTACCCCACTGCTCCAGAAGCCAAAATCCCTATGGAAGCATCTAGTTCTGGCCTCCTTAGAGAGTCACATTCCCACCCCAATCTGCCCCTCTGCAGCAGCCCACTCTCACAGGAACTGGCAGGGCAGATGGGATTTGTGCCTTGGCTGGCTTCCATTCCAGTCCTTGCCCTGGAGCCAGCACAGCACAGAAGGGCCCTGGTGAGCCTCTCCTCCTGCCATGCAGCTCTAACTCAGCTGGCAGAACCTGAAGTTCACAGAGCACCTCCTCTGGGCTTTGAGCACTGGCCATGGGAGGAGGAGATGCAGCTCCCAAGGCAGCAGCTCCCAGGCCCAGCTTCTGCCATCCCAATGGGGCTGCTGAGTGGTTCAGGAGAGGAAGGGAAGGGAAGTGCAGGTGGCAGTAGCTAAACTGTTGTGTTTGGTCAAGGGGCACCTCTTACCCCTTAACTGAAGGGGGGAGGGTACCTGTGGTCCCTATTACTGTGGAGGGCAGCTCACAGTCCCCTGGGGATCAGGCACACACGGTAAGGAAAGCTCCAGGCCTCTCTGCAGGGGTGACAGTGACCTACAACGCCCAATATCTCTCCCAGCAGCAGCGGAGGTTTCTCAGTTATGGCTTTTTTTTTTTCTTTTTCAAGATACAGAGAGAGCTTAGAGACGTAACAAGTACACCTCCCCCTGCATCCTCTGCTCAGAAACATCTGACTCTGCCTCCTCCAAAAGCCATGCTGCTGGCTTCCAGCTCCAGGGACAGCCAGAGGCTGCCAGGCTGGGGGTCACTATGCCAGGAGCCGGATGATGCCGTTGTCAGAGCCCAGCAGGAGGTGGCACTTTGTGGGCAGCACTGCCAGGCTGGTCAATGTACCCCGAAAGTTCTCTGAGCTCAGCTTGGTGGTGCTGGTGGGCAGGGCTGAGGACTCCAGCATGGAGTAGACCCCGATCTTGTTGGCCACAGTGCCAGTGACCACTTCGTTACCGTAGAGGTCGAACGCGTGGATGGGCTCGGAGGCAGATTTGTAGTGGTGCAAGGGTTTCTGCTCCAGCTCCTTCCACACAGTCAGGGAATGATCTGAAGAGGAGCTGATCAGCACGTTGCCCTCTGCAGCCTGCAGGAGAGGAAAGGCCAGTGAACATACATTTCTGTAAAAACTCACAATCTGGTGCTGCACATGAGAGCAGCAGGTGGCTGCCAGTGATCCAATGGTCACAGTGCAATCCCTCAGGACAGTCCGAGCCATTTCCAAGCAGCTGAAGGTGCTGAGCATGTTGGCAAGGCCTTGAGTGGACACTGCAAGGTAAAGGATGCTCTGGTAGCTGGCAATCTCCTCCAAGAGATGGGCTAGGTCTCTTCTCAACAACACCCTGACACCAAACACAACTCATTCATCATCTGTTACTACTGCAGTGAGTACAGGGATTACCATGCAGTCTCCCTCTCCGCTAAATCACCTGCCAAACTATTTTCCTTCTCAGGAGAAGGAATTGGGAGGCTCTCTAACAGTTGAAAATACTGCTGAGGATAGGAGAAGCCTGGAGCTGCTTATTAGCAGAGCTAGTGAGAGGGTAAACAACCCACACTGCTGAACTTTGTTTAACCCATATTTGGGTCGAGGACACTGGAGACCCAGCACTGCTCCCTGGGGTGGGTAAATATGGACAAGAGTTACTCATTAGAGCAACAGTCTCCCAGGGAAGCCCAGAGCCCCGTGGAGAAAGAAACACATTTACTCCTTCACAGGAGCCACGACTCCTCCCTGCCACTGCCTGGCAGGGATTGAAACCCAGGAGTGCTGAACTCTGGCAGCACGAGTTGGACCAAAACCAGCTGGCAGCAGCACTAACCGTGGGGCAGGAGAGCTTGGGCAGCCTCTAAGGGACACTGCAAGGAACGGAGCACACAAGCCCTGAAGGAAGGATGCTCCACACAACCTCAGAGCATCAATGAGACCCCACCCTGATCCCAGCTGAGCCTCTCACCTTGATCTGCAGGATATCTCCCTCGTGGGCAGGCCAGCCCCGCATGATGAGCCCTGTCCTGGTGTCCAGCAGCACGATGAAGCCGGAGGAGAAGCCGGCCATGACGCTGCGGCCGCTCGGACTCACGGCCAGGCAGCGGATGAGCCCCGCGCTCACGCCGCTGGCCAGGCGGAACTCGTGCTGCAACACACACAGTCCAGCTGGGGGGTGAAGCTCAGGGGAGTGGCATTTAAGGGACAAGGTTTCCATGGAGCCATCACAGCTGGCTTTGGGATCTGGCCTTTGGCCCAGCTGTGATCCCCTCATTAAGCACAGGGTTGGAGGAAGGGGAGCATCACATCCCTACCTGTAGTCCCGGCTTCCTGTGGTCGATGAACCTCAGCACAGAGTCTGCACTGGCCACAGAGATGCTGTGATGGGGAGGTGGCATGGTGGTCACAGCTGTGATGGGGACTTTGCTGTCTAACTCATCAAAAGTCCGCAGAAGTTTGCCTGTGAAAAGATGACAGATATTACAGGAGGACAAGTCACACAGCAAATCTGATTCTGTGCTGGTTTTAAAGAGGAGCCATCCAAACTCAGCGCAGCCTCTGCTTGTAAGGGCTGGACCAGTTCACTCCAGTTCCTCACCCTTTCCCTCCTTACCCGTGAACTGGTCCCAGATGTGCACGGTGCCATCACAGCTCACCACGTGCTGCGGTGCCTCCAGCTGGCTCACGTAGAACACAGACTTCTTGTGCTCGGCGTAGGTGAAGCGCGGCGGCACCTCGCTGGTGCCATCCCCGTAGTTGTACAGCGGCCAAAGCCGCACCGTCTTGTCCTTGCTGCCACTCAGGAAGAAATCCTCGCTGCCCAGCGGTGCCACGCACTTGATGGCCCCGGAATGCCCTGAGAAACTCTGCAGCTTGATCTGGTGGAAGTGGAAGCGGGGGTCGTGCTGGCTCACGCCGATCTCGTACTGCCAGTAGGCCAGCCAGTTCCCACACAGCATGTGGGTGCTGCGGGGCAGGTCGTGCTTCAGGGCGCTCTCCTCGCTGCACGAGCTGGGAACGAACCCATCGGTGCCAGCGCCGAGGCGGAGCAAGCCAAGGCCATCCCGCTGCGTGTCCACGGGCACCTGGATGCGGTTCCCCACCAGGACGCTCCCAAAAGTGCCAGAGTGAGTGTCCTCCTGGGGGCTGGAGAAGGGCTCGGCCCCTCGAGGCTCTTGGTCTGAGCCCACCATACTTGGTGTTTGTTCCAGGCCAACGGCCTGCAGGTTCTGGGGGTTCACGTTCTCCAGGTGGAGGCTGGCCAGCTTCTCAACCAGGGAGTGGTTGGGCACAACTGTGCGGATAACGTCACCTGAGGAGACAGAGACAACGTGGCTGCAAGGGAAGCAATGTCCCCATCATCATCATCATCATCATCATCCCCCTCCATACACAGGGATGTGGACACAGCATCCCCCAAGTCAGCTACATTTGCTCCCGGCCAAGGCAGCCTGAAGTCCAGTGGGCTCCCAACCCAAGAATCAGCCCAAGCCATGCTGTAAAAGCTGTGGGTTTCCCCCAGCAGCCCTGTGAAGTGTGATTGCCCTGGAGTTCAGACCCAGCACACATGCCCCGGGCAAGGAGCTCCCTCTCAGATCCCTGGAGCTGGTGGCCAAGGCGTACCCAGCAAGCAGGAGAAGGGGATGTAAGTGATGTAGGCCATCTCAGGGTTGAACACCTTCTGTAACTCCACCAGCACAGATGGATCCAGAGCCAGCAGCTTCCCATCTGAAAGGGGCACCTCCATCACTGGCACCTCACAGCTGCTCAGTGATTCTGCTGTCAACCCCTGGACAAGAAAAACAAGGTCAGATAAACCCCAAGATGAGATTCTCTTACCACACAAACACAGCCAGGTATGCCCACCACATTCCCACATCTGGGGAAGTGCAGGAGGATCTCTCCCACACCACTGACCTGGTCCTGCAGCTCCTGCAGCAGTGAAAATGCCCCAAAGAAGTTCCTCACTGTGTCACTCAGGTGCTGCTGCACCATCTCCTGCCCAATCCGCAGGCAGATCAAGGCAATGAGGCTGATTGTCTTCACACACAGGACAACACGGGCCTGGGCCCCACTGGGAAAACTGAAGAGGACATCCATGACCAGCCTGCCCTCCACATATCCCTTTTTTCCATCCTCTGCCTCATGCTTCCTGCCTTTTCTGTGTTACCAGAATGCTTTCAGCAGTGTACCAGTGCAAGGAGATGCACATCAGAGCAGAAACACCCCCAGCCCTGGCAGCATTAAGGCCCCCACAGAACCATTCCCAAATCCCTGATTTTGTGCCAATCCTGCCATGCTTACCCGACAGCTGGCGAAGTGAGGAAGCCCAGGACTGGGAGCAGCACCTCCTGACTGATCTTGGGGAGGATGTCCATCAGTGTGGTGTCAGAGAGACACACCACAATCTTCTGTGTCAGTGTCACAGCAGCCAGGAGCCCGGCCTCCTTCCGGCTGTTCAGCCGGACGCCGCCGGAGCCACCGCCGGGTGCAACCTGTGAAAGGGACTCCTGCAGTGCCAGGGCCACCACCTCCCCAGCAGGACACAGCAAAGGTGACCTCGGGGTCACCTGAGCTCAGCCTCGAACCCAGCACGGCACTGCTGGTCACAGCTCCTGCAATGGGAACCTGAGCACTGAATCTCAACAGCAAAATGTGTCTGGCACTCAAGGGGTGAGGCCAAAAAACTGACAGGCACCTATCAGCACAAGAGATGAGCCTGCAGAAAATGGGGAATGACACCCTAAGCTCACAGATTTCCTCTGCAGGGTACAACATCCCCACAAGCAGGAAGCTCAGTAGCAAGACCGACAACCCCACACTGGCCCAAACCACCCTGGACACCCCAGAAGACCATTTACCAGCACAGAGAGAGGGGGAACTCTTACATACACACAATTTAAAAGCAAAAATCAGTGTCTTCATCCCACAGTCTGCAGAGGAACAGTCCTTGCATGAAATATCCAGGCACAAATTATGGGCAAACCCGCTGCTGACTTCTAGAAATCCAGCTGCTAATAATTTCATGAGGCAGAACTGCACATCCTTTTTCTGCTGACAATGAACTGCTGCTGTTATGGCAGTGCCAAAGAGTTAATAACATCAGCAGCAACACTAAAATATTTCTTTCTGGATTGTCCTATTTCCTAACTCCTAGACAAATCAAACACCCAAGAAAAGAGAGCCAGTAACAAAACCCACAGACAATTCCCAGTTCCTGCTACATTTCTTGTACACCTGCCATATTCCAGCTCATCACAGAGGCTCTTCCTCTCACAAAATAGCCACCCTGCCAAATCCTGCAAGAAGGATTGACTTTATCCTGTTTGTGACCTGCCAGTTCCATTGCTCCAGTATCAGGTTGCCAAATGCTGTTTCACAGGGGTATTAATCCCCTCTGTGCCCCCAAGCAATGAGCTTAGGAAAGCAAAGCAGAACAGCTGGAGCTATGATTGCAACTGGGTGGAGAATGATTTTTGCTGAAAAATGGGATTTTTTCCCCTGAAAAATCTCCCCTTCAACACTGGAAAAACTGACAATGCCTTTTTGTTTTCTTTAAATGAACAGCTGTGGCCTCTTTTCCTCTATGTTTAAATTATCAGAAAGCTACTGAAGTTTTCCATTTAAACGAGAATCCATAACCAATGTGTTTACAACCACTAAAGAGGGAGCAATATGAAAAACAAGCCTGTTTAAAACATTCAAACATTCAAAACCTTTTTCTTTTTAATGAAAAATTAAGTTTTTCAACCAGCTGCATTATACATTTCCTTCATTCTATGAACTTCAAGCTGAAAAGTTGGTGAGCCTTGCCAGTGCTTTTTATTCAGTTGAAAACCCGTTGGTCTCTCCCCAGTTCAGCCCTATCTACCCACACAGACCTCTGTGAACACTCACTCCAGCAATCTCACAGCAGCACAGGCTGCTCCTCCTGCCTGTTATCACAATCCCACCCTTGTGCCAGCTCTGTTTGGGCACAGAAAAGCAGAATAAATGCTTTCTCTCTGCTTTCACAAGGTCTGACAGGGAAAGAAGGATATGAACACAGCCATGTGCTTTGCTGGGAGCAGTCTGGACCTTGTGGCAGGAGGTGAAAGTGCCTCTCCTGCCCTTCTCAGCCAGCACAGCCAGAGCAGCTCAGCCCATACCGGCCCAGAGAGAGCCCAGCCAAGCTCAGTTTATACACAAGAGGCTCCTGGTGAGGCTGGACTATTTTTTTTACATCTTCCCTCTGTGTCTGGACACAGCTCTTACCCCAACAGAGAGGAGAAAAAGGCAATACTGACCAGGTAGCTGATGTAGGGCAGGTACTGGTAGGTGAGGACAGGCTCTCCATACAAATATGCCACGTGCACAAGGCAGGCCAGCACTGGTTTGGACACCTGATCCCCCAGCACGGGCCGCTTCTGGTAGATATTTCCTGTACTCAGGGGACTGTTCTCATCGCTGCTCGGTACAAACTGCTGCCTGGTCGGGCCTGCCCAGAGAACAACACTTCATGAGCTGAAGCAGCAGCCACACCCAAGCAGGCAGAATGGGGGCAGAGCCCACCTTGGGCCCAGGGGAGAGGCATTACCGACGTAGCAGGACGTGAGCAGCCGGAGCAGGTTCCTGGCGATGAAGCGGGATGTGACGGTCGGGCCCAGCTTGGCTGAGAGCCACCTCACCATCTTACAGGCTGTGTCTGCAAAACAACAGCAGTCCCAAGGACAGCGCCCAGCACGGCACAGATTAGCTATCTAACAGTCTAGCAGTCCCTGCTGCCCCAATCCTGACTCTCAGAGCCACATGCAGTCCTGGACTCTTACCCTGGTTTCATCACTGTCCCCAAGCTGGGACCACAAACACCCCCAAATCTGGACCCGCTTCTCCCCAGGCTCTGCCCAAAAGCCTGGACACTGGCAAGGTCTTACCCAGCAGTATGGTCTGCTCTTTGTCATCAGAGTGATCTGGCAGCTCCTCTCCCTCCCCATCCTCTGGCTCGCTGCTGTCATCGGCCAGGGTGACATCCACAGAGGCCCCAGCAGCATCCACAACCACCGTCAGCTCCGCATCGACCGCCACGTCCTCGTGCTCCTCTTCCTCGTGCTCCTCCTCCTCCTCCTCCGACTCCTCGCTCTGTTTCAGGTCCTGGCTGCTGTCCATTGACTTCAAGCTGCTCTTGTCCTTCTGGGAGTCCCCATCTGCAGGTCTGTCCTCGCCCAGGGACACCTCACTGGCGCTGCTCTTGTCACTCAGCCGGCCAAGGCTCAGCGATTCCTGCTCCTGGGGCTGCAGGGATTCCCCGACGTAGAGGCCACTTTGGAAGTCCTCACCCTCGGGCAGGTAGGCCTGGTCGTGGAAGCTGACCCCAGAGGTGTAGTCCAGGAGGTCGAGTGCAGCAGAGCTGTGCTCCACATCCATCTTGATCTCCTCCCCAAACACACACGACACGGGGCTCTCCCCTCCGCTCTCATCGTCCTCAGCTGTGCCGAGGAAGGATTTGCTCTCCTCCCGCGAGCTCTCGATGCCCACGAGGATCTGCAGGATGTGGGGCAGCAGGTTCAGGAGGAAGGACTGCAGCCCCAGGCGCACGATCAGCTGGGCCACAAAGCAGTCTGTGTACAGGTAGAACCTGCCGTGGCGGGAGCAGGGCATCTCGTAGGCTCCGATCAGGGGCTTCAGCAGGTATTTATTGGCATTCTTGGGCCCCAGGGATTTAGCTATGGGTTCAAAGAGGTACCACGCTGCATAGACAGCGGTGTTTTCCTCGGACATCAGAGATAATATGAAAGGCAGAAGAATCTCCAGGCCCTCAGGCGTGATTTCAGAAAGGATTCCCTCCAGCTGCTGCCACAGCTGGAAAACAAGCTCCCGGCCTTGCCCTTCATCCTCGATCTTCTTTGCCTGATAGGTGAAAATGAACTTGTGCAGAGCTGGGAAATACGTGGGGAAGGGGACAATGGAGCTGAAGGGGCTGAGGAGCTGTGTGGGACAGGGTGGGGGGAGGCCCTGGGAGATGGGTTTGTATTCAAACAGCTGCACTGTGCCCTTGCCCAGCCTGTTCTTCAGCAGCTTCTCTACGGGCACGCTCAGCTGCAGCAGGACGTGCAGCACGTGCTGCAGCGGGGCCGGGATCTCCTTGGGGTGGTAACGGCAGAGGTTCCTCACCATCAGGAACCGCTCCAAGAGCGACGCGTCGGGCTTCGAAGGACGAAGCCTCGGTGCGAATATAATCTCAGCTACCAGGATGCCCAGAGCTTGCATGTCCCTCTGGAAAAGGTCTGAGAGACCCAAGGGTGGCTCTTCCCACGGCTGCTCCATCAGCTGCATCTCGCTGCTTAAGCCTTTAACCAAGAAATTGTCCAATTTCTCCAGTTCCTCCAGGGCCTGGAGCGGGTTGAAGCCTTCAGGAAGCGTGATCTTCACGTCGAGCTGATCCGCAGCCCCTGCCTTGCTCCGACGGAGCGGTCGGACCCCTGAGGATTTGCCGTCGGTGACATAAGCAGGGAGGGTGGAGGGCTGTGCTGGAGGGACAGTGGCACAGGGCTGGTCAGGGGCTCTCCCAGGAGCAGAAATGGAATCCAAGGCTTCCGTGCCTTGCTCCAAATCATCCTCACCAGCGATGGGTTTCTCCCCAGACCAGGTGGTTTCACTGGGAGTAGCCTCCAGGACCAGCCCGTTGACTGCATCTGTCACCTGGCCTTGGATGTCCTCCAAAACCACGGTCTCACGGATGTTCTGGAGCAGAGGCCGGGCAATGGCTGGAGCTTCAGCAGGAGTGTAAGCAGGTCCCACCATGCGCCTGGGATGGGGCTGGTCAAAGAGCTGCACGACCCCGTAGGTCGTCAGGTGCGTGTGGTTGTCAACCAAGTGGAGGCAGACGTTCTTCTCCTTGACTGCATCCTTCCCCAGCAGCTTGTAGCCAAATGTGAGGTCAATCCAGTGGTGCAGGTCTTGGGAAACCTCCCGGCTCTCCAGCAGCATGCGGTGAACTTCGATGAACTCCTCATAGGAGCTGCACCACGCCGGCACATCCAGGTCGGGCATGTCCGGGTGGATGGAGCGGAAGATGGAGGGGTCTGTGTAAAACTCTGGGATGCATTCATCAGGTGTCCAGCTCTGCATGCGCTCCATGCTGGCTGGGTACTCATTGGGCTCCCACTGGGACCTCACGTGGCAGCACAGCACTGCCTTGGGTGTCCTGCGGGCCGTGTACACGTAGTAGGTGATATCCGAGAGCACGTCCGAGATGTGATGGGGGACGTGGAGCTGCTCCCCACTCGAGCCCCCCGCAACAAACGCCTGCTTGGTCATCTCGTAGGTGAAGTCCAGCTGCTTGTCCCCCTTGTTGAGACGGAACTTGGATTTCCTTAGGTCCCTGAACTTGCCGTTTTTGGTCGTGAAGTCCACCACCCACGGAAGAACCGGGTGGTAATTGGGGTCTCCCATTCTCCTCCCAGCCAAGCTGTTCAGACGCATAAGGTAGTCAAAGTTGCTGACCTGCCCGTGCACCCACTGCAACACCAGGTCTCGGAGGTCCTTCTGGCAGGCACTGCACGTCACCTCCTGCCTTTGCACACAGCTTTGAGGGCTCTGTTGTTCCAAACCACCCTCCAGATTCTCCTCCTCCTCCCCCGGTCCCTCGTACCCCCTGAAATTCACACGCAGCCGGCTGCACAGCTTCTCATCCACAGCCACGTCCCGAAGGGAGAAATCTCCACAAGCCAGACCCGCCTGGTGACAAGCCCTCATGGCCTGCAGCACGTGGAAGAGGAGGAAGAGGATCTTGGCGTGGCTGTTGGTGAGCTTGGCCGGGCTGAAGGTCACAACATCATGCAGGCAGTACTGCACGTAGGGGTAGATGATGTACAGCATGTCGGCCGACTCCAGCAGCGCCTCAGCCTGCAGCACGTTGGGGCACGAGGGCATCCCTTTGGCCACGCTCTCCTTGGCAGGGGACGTGCCGGGCACGTTCCTGCCCACCTGGAGGACGGGGCAGCCGTAGGCTCTGTGCAGGGCAGCCCTCAGCGCGTCCAGCGCCGGCACCGTGGGCGGCGCGTCCGGGCGCCGGTAGGGCCGCGCGTAGAGCCCGTGAGCCCGGCCCCACAGGTTGTGGTAGTTCTGGGTGGCCACGCTCTGCATGAAGCCGTGCAGGGTGTCCACGTTGCCGCCGCAGCGCTGCCCGGGGGGCTGCGCCCGCAGCGGGTAGCCCAGCCGGGCCTTGCGCAGCCCGTGGATCTCCACCCGCGTCCAGCCCGCCGGGAGTTTCTGCACCGAGTGCTGCAGGAACGTCCTGAGCTCCACCTCGCTCAGCCCCTCAGGCCGCGGGCAGGCTGCCGGCAGAGCCCGGCGCTCCTTGAGGCTCTGCAGCCATTTGGCCGGCACCAAGGCGGTGACGTGGGTCCTCTCCGGGGCCAGCTGCCGGCGGTCGATGTTCAGGTCCTTCTCCACGCTCTGCAGGAAGCTTTCCATGCTGGGTTCTGCTGGGAGAAAGGGGGCCCAGACAGGCTGGGAGTGAGCAGAGCACAGAACTGCCCTGCCCTCCCCAGCGAGCAGCGAGTCTCACTTCCCCATTACCACTCGGGTAAGAAAAAAAAAAGGTGGTTTGAGGAGTTTGGTCACTGTGCCTGTGTGTAGGGGCTGAGATGGGACCAGCCCTGGCTGTGAGGGACAAGGTGGCACCTCTGCAGCCTGTCAGGGTGACATGGTGGGGCTCCCACAGCCCCAAGGCGTGATGGGGACACGATGGGGACTGGCACATCCAAGTGCTGGGGGAAGGGACATTACAGGACCTCTGCAGGCCCAGGGCTGGGGGGGGACACACAATGGAACATCCACAGCCAGGGAGAAGGACCTGAACAGGTGATGGCACCTGTTCAGTCTGTGCCGTGAGGGACACAATGGGACATTCACAGCGCCAAGGACTGAAAAGGGCCATGCTGGGATACGGAGGGGGACATCTGCAGCCCCAGGGCTGGCGGTGGGGACACAACGGCACCTCCGCAGCTGAGGGGAGCGGAGGGGATCTCCAGTATAACCCCGTATGGGGGACACACAGGGACCGGAGAGGGGCCACGGGGGCGGCCCAGAGGATGTCGGACCCAGCACCGAGCACGGCCACGGCCGGTCAGGCGGCCCCGGCCCCTCGGGGCCCTCGCTACCGGCGGGGGAACCGCAGAGCCGG
>WBNO01010568.1:0-28163 GCA_013400575.1 Peucedramus taeniatus
TGGGGTAATTCTGGGATCAGCAGCTCTGACTGGGAGGATATTTAGGAGGAAGATCATTCCAGCTTCTCTGTCCCACCCCCACCTGGCGTTCCCAAAACTCTGCTTGGGCTTTGCCGCAGCTTTTGGAGGCGACTCCAGTGGGGAATAAAGAGGACCTTGAGGGAAGACAGTGGCGTGATTATGCCTCAGCTAAATCCAGTTTTAATTCCCTCCAAGTACAGGTCCTAATTTGCAAATTGCCGCTCTGGGATAACGATCCCATATCCCGTGTGGAGCTCAAATAGAAACAAATCCCCATGGATCAGGTGGGAGCTGATTAAAGGCAGCAAACCACAAAATGTTGCTTTTTTCTTGCATTCATCATTTGGGCTGAGCTCTGGGTTTGGTTTTGCCTTTCCAAAAAAAGAGGCTCCCACAGTGGCTGAGTTCAGCTTTTTATTTTTGTAATTTTTTTTTCCCTCTGCCTGGAAGGATCCTCGCCTCATTTTTGGGTGGTCAAATATAGTTTGAGCACCTTGGGTTGTTTTTTTTTTTTTGGTTTGTCTTTCAGAATAGCCCAAATCTCCCCCAGCGCTGTCTGGAATTTAATTGTGGGGTGCACACGGAACATTCTTCCTGGAAAAACGAGAAGGAGGTGGAGTAGTAAAAATGGTTAACCAGAAAAGCAAACAAAAGCCACCAGAGCCGTTAATTAGGATTGAAAATAGAGTTTTGTGGGATATTCTGTGGGATTGTTCCTGGGAGGGGATCGGGGGCCTTCGGAGCTGGGGTTTGGGAAGGGAGGAACATCCAGGTGGGGGAGAAAAGAGCCAAGCTGCAGCCTGTAATTTTCCAAAATGAGAAAATTTGGAGCAGGAGCCGTGGGATTTGAGGTCAATTCCCAAGGAGATGGAGTGGCTGCGTTAAGCTCAGCTCAGCATTTTCACCCGGCTTTTCTCCAGGAAGGAAATTTGGGAAGAAATTCAGATTGAG
The DNA here is from genome assembly GCA_013400575.1 of Peucedramus taeniatus. Lineage (NCBI taxonomy): Eukaryota > Metazoa > Chordata > Aves > Passeriformes > Fringillidae > Peucedramus > Peucedramus taeniatus. Next base: position 973 of record WBNO01010568.1, read on the forward strand.
CTGTTCAAAAAACTTGTTCTGCTTCCTTTACCCCAGCAATAATCCAGTCATTAATAAATGTCTTCTTTATTGTTAATTAGCTCTTTATTATTAATTATATTTTCTTTATTTCCTCCTAGAAACTCTTGGGGAGCCGATAAATGCTAAAATCCATGGGCTCAAAAATAAACTGGGAAAGAACAATTTTCTACAAACCACAAAAATTCTGCCAAAAAAAGAGAGTTTGTTAAGCTCAGCTCAGCTATTTCACTCAGCTTTTCTTAAGGAAGGAAATTTGGGAATTTTTTTCAGCTCTTATAGGAAGAAAATTTGGGAAGAAAGTGAGATTGAGCTCCTCAAAAAACTTGTTCTGCTTTATTTAGCACAGCAGCAATCCAGTCATTCATAAATCTTTCCTTTATTAAAGAACAATTAATTTATTATAATGATTATTATTATTAAATAATATCTTCTTTATTTCCTCTTAAAAACTCTTAGATCATTGCCAAAATCCGTGGGCTCAAAAATAAAATGGGAAAGGGCACTTTCCTAAAAACAAAATAGTTCACCCAAAATTAATTTTTGCCTTGAAATGCAGCAACGCTGGGAAAATTCTGCCAAAAAAAAATTGTTATAAGATTTTGGGTGGATGCGGGGGAGTTTTTTTCTGGAATCATATTTCCAGAAAGTTTTGATTGAGAGGTTGATAAGAGGTGATTGTGAATTGGTAAGAAGGGATTGATTATGAATTGATAAGATGTGATTGTGAGGTTGAAAAGAGGTGATTGTGAATTGCTAAGAGGTTAATTGATAAGAGGTAATTCTGAGGTTGATAAGAGGAGATTGTGAATTGGTACAAGGTTAATTGATAAGAGGTAATTCTGAGGTTGATAAGAGGTGATTGGGAATTGATAAGCAGTAACTGAATTGATAAGACCTGATTGTGAGGTTGATAAGGGGTGATTGTGAATTGGTACAAGGTTAATTGATAAGAGGTAATTCTGAGGTTGATAAGAGGTGATTGTGAGGTTGATAAGAGGTGATTGTGAATTGATGACAGGTTAATCGATAAGAGGTAATTCTGAGGTTGATAAGAGGTGATTGTGATGTTGATAGGAGGTGATTGTGAGGTTGGTAAGACGTGATTTATCTGCTCTTGTGCAGGGCTGGCGGAGAAGGAGGGAGTGATGAGGTTGGAGAAGCCACAGGAAACATTTAAATAAGTCCGACAACGGGATTAATCCAGCAGGAGCTGAAGATCCATTCTGAGGAAAATCCAAGTGGTTTTCCTCAGAGTTTCTTGGGATTTCTCCATGTCCTGGCAGTCTGTGACTCCGCTGGAATTTGTTTTGTGCTACCTGTGTGAAATAAGGGCTACACAATCCTGGAATTCCAGAATTTGGGTTGGGAGGGATCTGAAGGATGATCCCATTCCCACCCATGCCATGGCAGGGACACCTCCCACTGTCCCAGAGTGCTCCAGCCTGGCCTTGGGCACTGCCAGGGATCCAGAGGCAGTCATAGCTTCTCTGGGAATTCCACTTCATGGCCTCCCCCATTTTTTCCACATTTTGCAGCTGTTTTTCCTTTGATCTCCCTTCCATCTCCGTTGGCACGGGCAATTCCCAATTTTCCCTTTGGCTTCCTCCTGCCTATCTCGGCTCCTTTACCTCTTCTGGCCCCGTTCCACAAATCCTCCATCCACTGGGATTTTTTTGGCACTTCCCACTTGAGTAAAACCCGTGAATTTCATTCATGCCTGTGTTCAGTTCTCTGCCAGATGACAAATGAGGATTTGTCTCCCACTGCTCTGTGTGGATATCCCACTGAACTGCTTCCCTACCATGCCATGGAATATTAGGGATGATTCATTACCCTCGGCTCTTTTTTTGCAGAGTTTTTAGCCTGGGCAGCTGCTCAGAGAGGAGCTGATTTTAATTTCTGTGGCAAGAACAAGTTCGTGGTGTAGATCAGAGATTTTCTATCTGCTGCAATCATTTTAATCCACTTATTCCATTATAAAAAGGGATGGAGTCCATGTGGATCTGAGTTTAATCTGTTTAAGCTCATGTAAAGTTCATCAAAATTAACTCAAAACAGTGGCTCAGCCCCGCTTCTTGTTGCAAAGAGCCTTAAATTAACACAGAATCGTGGAATTGTTGAGGTTGGAAAAGATCTTTAGGATCATCAAGTCCAAGCATTAATCCAGCACTGCCAAGGCCACCACTGAACGTGTCCCCAAGTGCCACACTCACAGGGCTTTAAATCCCTCAGGGATGGGCTTCACCCCTAGAAAACATTTTAAGTTAAGGGATTTTTCCTTACATCCCATTTAAACCTCTCCAGGCAGAAATTCCCTCTTTTCTTTTCCCCAGGAAAATAGGCTGACTCTGCTCAGCTCCCAGAGATTTTGGGAGATTCTTCCCAGATCTGAAAATTAAACCTGGTTCAAGGAGTCTCAGGAGCCAGGCCAGGGAAATCCAGGAATTTCTGTTTGGAAATCCAGGAATTCCATCCCATCACTGTGCACCTGCCTCAGACAAACCAATCCAAAAGCCCCTGTTTCAACTCTTCCCAAGGGATTAAATCCTGCTTTTCCAAAGGTGATTAAATGAAATCCAAGTGAATTTTTGTGCATTGAGAGAACGGAAAAGAGAGGTGAGCAAAGAGATTAAAGAAACCATGGTTTGTGAGGGAAAGGGATATCAGGAAGTTGTTAATCTTGTTGAAATATCCAGATTTCTTTGTTTTTAAGGGAAAACCATTTCCTGCTGTGTATCCACACTTTTCCTTCAGCTGCCTCCACATGATGTCAGGGACTGAATTTAACTGGGCACCCTCTGATTTTATCAAGTTGAGCTAAATTATTTCCTACAGCAAAATCCCTGGAGTAATCCTGAAGGGAGGCCTGCAAAAATTCCAGAGAGGAACTGTTGGTAAAAGCTTGGAGAGACAGGACAAGGAGGAATGGCTTCAGCCTGAAGGAGAGCAGGGTTGGCTGGGATATTGGGAAGGAATAATTCCCTGGGAGAATTGCAAGGTGTGGCTGGGGGTGTGTATTCCATCACCAACTGTCAGAGGCAGTTCTCTTCTGTTCATTGGGCAGTTTTTTCTTTATCTCTTCCACAGCCAATCCTCCCTCCAGGAGATCTCTTCTGTCCATGGCCACTGAGTGTCCCTGCATGGCTGATCAAATTCCATCATCCCATGGGGAGATGCTCTGCCCAGNCTGGCAGTGATTTGGTTTTTTTTATTTGTACTATTGCATTTGTATTTTTAATTTTCCTAATAAAGAACTGTTATTTCTGCTCCCATATCTTTGCCTGAGAGCCTCTTAATTTCAAATTTATAACAATTCAGAGGGAGGGGGTTTACATTTTCCATTTCAAGAGAAGCCCCTGCCTTCCTTAGCAGCCACCTGTCTTTTCAAACCAAGACAGGGAGCAGTGAGGGACTGGATTGGATTTCCCAGGAAAACTGTGGCTGCCCCATCCCTGGAAATGTCCAAGACCAGGCTGGAGAGGGCTTGGAGCAGCCTGGGATGGTAGAAGGTGTCCCTGCTGTTTCCCAAAGCCAGCAGGGATGGGATGATCCGCTGGGAGTTGTCCCTCATCCTTCATTTCATCGCATCCTTTGCCAGCTGGACTTCAAGGGGAGAGACTTTAAGCACGGAGCTGAAGTTGGAGCCAGGAAGTTGGGAATAAAAAGCTTCGTTTTGTGATCCTGGGCCAGTGGAAAAGACATCTGTGAATTTTGGGATGAATCAGATTCCTGCTGGAAGCCATTTCCAGGGAACGTGTTCCTGGTGTCTTTCTTTACACCAGTGAGAGCAGAGTCACTGCTGATGTCATACTGCATCCAGGCCATCCCTGTTATCCTAATCCTAAAGTTAGTCCAGGTTCTCAGCAGGGATGATTCCCAAATTTCATTAGAGGAAAAGGTCTGAAACCACCAGACAATTCTTTTGGAGGGCTGGGATTGGATTTAGACTCAATAAACATCTGGATTTGGAATCAAATGACATTTTTTAGCTGGATTTCTCCTCAAAAAAAGTAGGATTTTTAGGGAAGAAGGCTCCATTCCCCAGCAGTCAAGGAGGGGGAGGGGGGATTTACAAGGCAGATGGGGGCACTTAAAATAAAGAATGAAAAATGATGGAAGTTCATTTTTCCTCTCTGTCAGTGTGAAAACATCCCCAGTCCTCCCCCTATCTCCATCTCCAGATGAATGAGTGCTCCACCCTCATTAAAACCTTCTGCACTAATTAAACATCATTTTTAGGAGTGATAGAAGCTTTGGAAGAGACAAAAATCTCATCTTTAATAAATAATTAAGGATAGAGAAACATGGAATGGATCCAGAAGTTCCCCCTGCTGTCCCCCCTGAAATGAGTTTCTGGCTTTCATTAAAAAAAAAAAAAAAAATATTTAAAATGTGGGGAAAAAATAAATTGGGTTTAAAAAAACATCTCTGGCTCTGAGTGGCCAAGGGTTTCTATTTTCAGTTCATAGCCAATGGATTTTGGGAACTGAAATCCAAAATCACCCCTGGCTTTGAACAAAACCACCCAAAATGAAACCAGCAAACCACAGGAGAAGTCTGGCTCTCGAAATACACCTTTTTCTCCTCAAAAGTGGTTTGGGAGAAAACCCTTCATCTTACAACCACAAAATGCTGAGTTCCAAAGAAACCAGCAAAAGTCTTCAGTCCTGGCTTCCAGATTTTGCTCCCATGAGAGCACCAGGGTGGGTGGGAGTGGACAACTCTGGATTTTGGTGGCTCCTCATGAGGGAATCAGGGAATTTGAGGTCTTGTGGAATTTAATCATTTGAGGGAATGGTTTTAAAACTCCTTTTTGCCCCAAATATCTGGGAGTTGATAAAATCTCTGTGACAATGCTGAGAGGGTCCTGTTTCCTTCTCTGAAGATGCTTGAAATTCAGTGAAACATCCTGCAATGTGGTTCATGAAACTCCAGGTGTTGAAAACCATTCCTATGTCCAGCAGGGAATCATCCCAGTGTATCCCTTCCCAAATCCTGGTTGCGGTGGGAGCCCTTCAGCTTTTCCCATTAATTAGAGGGATTAATGATGGATTTTCCCAATAAAAAATGAAGATTTGCTAAAAAATCCCAAAGTAAAAAAATCCTCTGTCCCTTCCCCAGTTCCTCACCATGAGGTGGTTCCGCATCCCCATCCCTGAGGACTCAGACCTTGGAAAATCCCAGGATTTTTGAGCCTCTTCAGTGGCTGCTTTTCCCTCAGAAGACCCAAACCGAGTTTAATCCGGACAGAACTCACAGCTTCAGTCTCCAAAATTAAGGAAGAGATTTTAGGAATTACAGTAGGAGGAGGGTGTTGAATTCCTCATTTATTGGCCATTGGATCTTTCCATGGGATGGCTTGGAATTCCCAACCCTTTGGGAGGGAATCCAAAGGGTGGCTCCTCTGCCACCATCCAACCTGTATGCCCAAAAAATCCCATGGCAATGAGAAGTTTCCAGTCTTGAACAGGGAATTCCAAAGGGAAATCTGGTTGCTGCTTCAAGCACCTAAATCCCAGCTGAAAGCAGGAAAAATCCCTTTAAAAATGGAGAATTCCCTTTCAAAATTGAGAATTCCCTTTCAAAATTGAAAATTCACTTTCGAAATGGAAAATTCTCTTTAAAAATGGAGAATTGCCTCAAAAAATGGAGAATTCCCTTCTAAAAATGGAGAATTCCATTTAAAAATTGAGAATTCCCTTGAAAATTTGAAAATTCCCTTCAAAAATGAAAATACCCTTGAAAATGGAGAATTCTCTTCTAAAAATGGAGAAATCCCTTCTAAAAATGAAAAATTCCCTTGAAAAATAGAAAATTTCCTTTAAAAATTGAAAATTCCCTTGAAAAATGAAAATTCTCTTTTAAAATGGAGAATTCCTTTAAAAATGCTGACACAGAAAGCTCCAAAATCCATTGCTTTCTCTCAGGCCATGGAAGTGCTCCAGCTGGATTGAAATTCCTTCTATCCATAGAATCCTGGAATGGGTTGGGTTGGAAGGCACCTTTAGGATCACGTCATTCCAACCTCCCTATCTCCTCGACTTTTCCCAAGGATATTTTGGATATTGTAACTTCTTCCTGCTTTTGGGTCCTCAGGCTCAAATCTCCAGCCTGGAAAAGGAAACCTGGATGTGCTGATTATATTTGGAAAGAACTGTGGATTCCCTCTCCCAGAACCCCTTTTCCCCCTTGTTTTCCCTCCTTCTCCCATTAAATTCCCGTCCCTCTCTGCTCCACAGCCTCCAATTTGCTGACGGTGCCTGATTTTTGTTTGCTTTGCTGTCTTAATTTCACCTCCAGCTGCCAAGCACAAACTGCATGAAGAAATAAATCCCAGATTTTCCTTTCTCCCAGCGGGAAGCTCCATAAAGATTCCCTCATTAGCAACCTCGGAGCTGCCAGAGATGCTCTGGAACAGCTCCTTCCCCTCAGAGCTTTAGGGGCTCAAATCACTCACACAAATGAAAATATCTCCTTTTCCTGATTATTCCTCAGTAGGAAAGCGATTCCAGGCATGCCAATCCCCGATAAGCACTCCCAGGGCTGCAATTCCTGGCCATTGGAATGCAAAGCACTGCGGGGATCAGAGGATCCATCAAAAACCACTGGCATTATTTTGGGATTTTGTTGATTTTGTTAATTTTGTTGGTAACCCAAGAAAAGGACAAATCTGCTTCAAAAAAAATGCAAAGCACTGCAGGGATCAGCAGATCCATCAAAAACCACCTGGCAAATTCCTGGGCATTGGAATGCAAAGCACTGCAAGGATCAGAGGACCCATCAAAAATCACCAGGGCAGCACCTCAGAACTTTGTTAATTTTGTTAATTTTGTTAATTTTGTTAGTTTTGTTGATAATGCAAGGAAAGGACAAATCTGCCCCAAAGTGCTCTGGTGGTGGGATTTGGTTGGACAGAGCTTGGAGCAACCTGGGATAGTAGGAGGTGTCCCTGCCCATGGAATGGGATGAGCTTTAAAGTCCCTTCCCACCCAAACCCTTCCAGGATTTGTTTTGCTCTCTTCAGGTTTAATGAAGTCATTCCAGGCTGGTGGAATTGGGCAGTGTGGAATAACAGCAGGGGGTGGATTTTTGGAATTCTGTGGAAGCACCTAACAAAGCTCCATGATGGTGTCAATCCATCCTGCCCCGCTCAGGTGAGGCCCCACCTGCAGAGCTGCTCCAGCCCTGGATCCAGCACGGGAAGGAGCTGGAGCTGTTGGAGAGAGCCCAGAGGAGGCACCAGGATGATCCCAGGGATGGAGCAGCTCTGCTGGAAGGAAAGGCTGGGAGAGTTGGGAATGTTCAGCCTGGAGAGGAGAAGTTTTGGGGTGACCTCATTGTGACATTCCAGGACCTGGAGGAGCTGCAGGAAACGTGGAGAGAGACTTTGGACAAGGGATGGAGGGACAGGACACAGGGAATGGCTTCCACTGTCAGAGGGCAGGGATGGATGGGATATTGGGAAGGAATTCCTGGCTGGAAGATGGGGAGGGGCTGGGATGGAATTCCCAGAGCAGCTGTGGCTGCTTGTGGATCCCTGGCAGTGCCCAAGGCCAGGTTGGACATTGGGCTTGGAGCAGCCTGGGATAGTGGGAGGTGTCTCTGCTATGGAATGGGATGGAGTTTAAGGTCCATTCAAACCCAAATCACTCTGGAATTCTATGATTTTTCAGGTCTCTGAAGAACTGGTCCATGTCCACAAGAGACTCAAGGCCATCCTTCATCCCAGGTCATCTTGAATCCCAAGCAGAAAAAGATCAGAGTAAAATGTAATAACATTTTTGGACATTCCAATTCCCCCCACCCCTCATTTTAAATTTGATTTCTTTCATTTGCTTTTAATTAACACTCAAATCCTTCCAGCAGTTTTAGATCCTTCCCTGGCCCTTCCAAGCACCCCCAAATTAAAGAATGCTTCCCCTGTACTTAATCCATTAAAAAACAGAAACACAGACCAGAGGGTTTGGATTCCCTTTTTCAATTTTTTTTTTTAAAGCTGAGACATTCCTCATTTTATTATTTCCCCACATTTTTAAACCACCACAGAAACTGCTCCCATTTGCAGGTCCCAAATTCTGGCTCTGAGTCCAGCTTGTAAAATATTCCCTGAGTTTTCAGACAGAGCAGTACAGTAGAGTTATTTATAGGGATTTTTTTTTTTCCTTCTTCTCCTTTAGGAAAAAAAAAAAAAAGAAAGGAAAAGGAAAAAAAAGAAATTTTTTTGTGCAAAAAACGTTTTGCAATAAGGAGATCTGGCAGTTCCTTCACGGATGGTTTTCCTTCAAAATCAGCACAATTCCTCTGCTTTCCACCGTGTGTGGATCCATCCAACGGGAACACTCCATAAAAACATGTGGATTTCATTCATGTGGCTACGAGAGCTTTGTTTGGCTTGGCAGTTTCCAGTCGAAAACGGACGTGTTGGATTTTCTCCAGGGCTTTCCAGAAGTCCTCTGGATGGATCAGGGTGGAAGGGCTGGAGGTTGTCCTTCATGACCTTCCCTTGCTCCTGGTTGGTCTGGGGACAAAGCCAAGCCTACCGGCTGAGCCTAAAAGCCGGATTTGCCAAAAATTATTTGGATTTGTCAAGAATGACTCAACCTGTGCCACATATCCATGGGAAGGGAAGGGATGGGAGTCGCTCCCAGGTGGGACATGGATTGTCCACGAGGATCTGGTGTGGTGGGACAAGTGGAGGCGATTTCAAGGTGTCTCCATGGTGAAACCTTTCCTGGCTTATTCCCACCTCATCCAGGTATTTGTGCTCCCTGTGCCAGCTGGGCTCCAGCCAATGCTGGATTGGAGCTCCTCGTGCAACTGGTGAAGCTCAGGAGCTGCCAGTTGGCCACCACTGCTCAGATTTTCACAAATTTCGGTGCATTCTCCAGGGATTTCATTGTTGCCAGAGTTCAATGGGATTATCCCAATATATATATAATGGATTCCCACATGCCCTTCCCTTCATGTTTAGGAATGAAGGAATAGCTTTGGGATGTGGTTCTAGCCATGGAATGAAGGAATTATTGAGGTTGGAAATACTTCCAAGGTCATCAAATAATTGAAGTAGAAAAATCCTGAGCATTCCAATCCATTGATCCTTGGGAGCACTGAGCTCCCAGGAAAACTGTCAGTGCAGGAATTCTATCCAGAACTTTATAGAATCTATGGCTCTCTATATTGTATGTATTAGACATTGCATTATCATGGAATCCTGGAATGGTTTGGGATGCATGGGACCTTAAAGTCCGTCCAGTGCCACCTCTGCCATGGGCAAGGACCTTCCACTGTCCCATGTTTCTCCAAGCCCCATCCAACCTGGCCTTGGACACTTCCAGGCATCCACCATTTCTCTGGACAGTGAAATCTGTACGTTTGTGTTGCACCTGGCATGAGGAGATCACAATCCTGAGTGGAAGCCACAGAAATCCCAGTGAAAAAAAAAAAAAAATTGAATCCTTGGAAAATCCAACTCTTTCCCCCTTTATGGCCAAGAAGCTGCTCCTTATCCAGTGAATTTGCCTTTGCACCAGGACTGGGCTTGCTTAGGCAGGAAATATTTCACTGGGCATTGTGGGATTTGAAGGTTGGACTTTGGAGGTCTTTCCCAAGCTAAAGATTCCAGGATGGGATCCCAGATCTCTGGGTTCACCAGGACAATGAGTGCCATATGCAGGAATTCCTTGGACACTTCCAGGGACGGGAACTCCAAAGCTGCCTGGGCAGTTCCAAGGCCTGACCACCCTTTCCATGGAGAAATTTAGGAATTAAGCAATAGATTTTGGGATACCTGGACATGGCACTTTATCCTGACCCTTTCCAGGTGCCCTCCTTTACCTGAGGGGTTTCACAGCTCCAGTACCCCATCACCTCCTCTCCCTGAAGATTCCCACCTGTCACTTTCATGGCTCTAGAAGGAAAGGAAGGAGAAGCAGGAAAATATCCACAAAATTTGGATTCTCAGGGGGAATGTTCTCATTCCCAGACTTCTCTCCCTGGTCTGATGCTGCCGTTGATTTGCTGAACAATTAAAGAACATCTGGAGAGCTGCAATTTGTCTCAGGGATGGTCAATCCGTGCCCAGCTTTTCCTGTTGGTTTGTGGCTTTTTGGGAATGCTCCAGGAAGATTATTTGGATGTGATTAACCCCAAATGCCGCTTAATCCATAACATGATCCCGATTATCCAAATGCTCCCCTAATCCTGCATAAAGAAGAGTAGAGCTGAGAGATCAGTTTTAATTGGATACAAAAATATCAAATACAGGCAAGTTCAATGTTGCAAAAATTTGATTAATTTCAATTTAATTTAGTTGATTTAAATTAATTTAATTTTAATAAATAGTTAAGGGAGCTAGGATGCAAATTTTAACAAATAATCTCAATTATGCTTGTTTAGTCCTCCAAATTTTTTAATCTAATGTTGTCCCTTGAGGGCTGTAGTGGAATCAGCCCTCATCCCACTGTTTTTCCTGGACAGAAAGAAAGGATAATTAAAAAAAAAGATATTTTCCTGTTAATTGGAGTCTCACTGCCTCTCTTCAATTTTTTATGGATAAATACTTATCTTGGAAAGGTGTAAACATGGAGGAAGGCGGATATTTATTTATTGATTTACCTTAATTTATGATTTCCCTATTGATTTATTCACACAAGGCACAGATCTATAGGAATGAAATTTAGGGATTGGGATTGATTTTCCTCCAAGGCAATAACAATCCAACGGGAGCTGCCCTCCTCCTTCCCGTGCTCCAATTATCCCGCTGCTTCCGCCATCCAAGGAACGCTGCCAGGCGGGGCCATTCCCGGGATCGCTGCCAACCACTTGTCCGCCAGCAAGGAGCTCCTTGGGCAAATTCCAGCTGGGATGAGTTCCCCAGGCTGGAAGGAGGTGCAGCTGGACCCGTAGGATTCCTTGGATTTATCCAGACTTTGTTACAAAGCATCGGAGAATCACCGAAGGATCGGATGGAGGCGTTGACTCATGGAAGAATCCAAGGATCCAGATGTTTATCCTGGAGCCTTTGATCTCTCAGCAGGGAAAGTCTCTGTCAGGATTTCAGGCTCTCCCTTGAAAATTTTGGGGATTTTTTAGTCCTGCTTGAAATCCATCCATCCCTCTCTGGGTATTTCTGTATCCCAAAAAATCACAAAAAAGGAAAACCAGGAGGAATTAAAATGTCAAGACTCTCATTCCCGTTCTGGGTGTCCTTTGAAATTAATTTTGTTTAAAATCTAATTAATCTTTAATTGTTCCAAAATTTTTTTGCTGTTTCCCAGGCTGGAGATCTCAAGCCAAAAATTAGCATTTAAAACCACAATTAAAATAATTATTATTATAATACAATAAATATAAAGATAAAGATACATATAATCATAAATATAAATATAAATTATAATAATATAATAAGTATAATACCAATTATTATAATTTTAAAAGTAATTAATTAATTAATAAAATAGAGGAAAAGGGAATGTCATTCCTTATAATCCTACACACGGGAGCAAAGATCTCATTTGCATACAATCAAAATTAATTTGCTTTAAGGATGAGGACAATTAGTTAATTAATGGCATCAGCAATTATTTGTGAAGAGTAAAATCACAGCTGAAGGAGGAAAGGGAAGTGAGAGAGAAAAGGAGGGAAAAAAGAGCTATTTTTAAAGGATTTGGATGAAATTTTCCTCCTCTTGCTCCAGCTGTTTGGAAAGAATGGGAAATACATCCTTAATTTTAGTCAGAAATAGTAAAGTAACTAAAAACTGCAATTTTTTATTACCAAGAAAGTGCCTAATTTCAATGAAAGTTTCTCATTCATGTAATAAATTATTCTTAGTAATAATATTTATTAGTATAATACATATTTATAATAACAATTTTTAAACTAATCATAAATAAAACTGAATATTTCCTTGGCTATTTTTAATCCCTCTCAAAGCCCAGCATTGTTTTCTCAGGGTTTGGCCCTGAAGAAGCCCCAGAATAAAAACAACTCCTCAAATCCATGAATGGATTTTAAAAGCTCTGGAATTACAAAGAAAATACTGGGGGAAAAGGAGAAAAAACAACACCCAGACACCGTTCAGAAGCAGGAAATCTGAAAAAACTCAAAATATTTTGATTTAATTGGCAATAGCAGCAGGAAGAAACGTCCATAGGATTGTTCTGGTTTTCTTGGACGTAACTCCATGGGATGGAGTGAAATTTTCATGACGTGCCAAATCTCCTTCCAGGAGTTCAGGTTTCCCAGTGGCTCTGGGAACGTTGAAGTGGGAAAAGTTCCCCCAAAGAACCTCAGCAGGGAAGGAGGAGGAGGTTGGATGTGAAATTGCTGCACTTAAAAGCTCTTGAAGAGGAAAATTATGGATGAGGAGGTGCTGGAACGTGGTGAAAAATTATCCCGGCGTGTTGATGGCTTCCAGGATTGGGATTAACAACGGGGCCCTGTTGGAATTTGGAAAGCCTGGGCTTGGAGCAACAGGAAAATTAAGGAATTCCGGTTTGCAGGGGCTGGATGGTTCCAAAAGGTAAAGTTCTTTTTCCTTGTTTTTGGGGAGTTATAAATAACTCTTCTTTCCCTTGTTTTGGGAGCTTTGGCTGCAAAATTTCCCGTGAATCTGAGGCAGCACCTCAGATCCAATTGTCAGTAATTACTGTGCTTTAAAAAGGTCGGGAGGGAAAGGATGGAGAGGGAGAATCAAGGATGTGAAGACACAAATGGACAGAATTCAGGGGGGCTGGAAAGGGGAAATTTTTAGGAATCTAGGAAAAACTAAAACCTGTGGGACAGATGATATTCATCCTGGATTTAAATGAAGGATTACAGAGAATTCTGCAGGGACACGGCCACAAACAGGGAAGGGAAAATGCCAATATCACCTGTCGTAAAACAAAATTCCTGTTTGGATTAGGACAGGGATATTCGAGATGCTCCCACTGTCCCATCACAAGAGGAGAAGATTTTCCAGCTTTGACTCCTTCCAGAATCTCCATGAATTGCATTGAGAAGCCAAAAGTTGGCCTCTGAGGTCTCTTCCAACTCTGTGCCAAGCGAGCCTGGAATTTCCTGGTTTGGAACAGGAAGGGCCTGATGCTCCTTCAAAACATGGATTGGGAATGTGACAACGCTGCTTTTTCCTATTTTAGGGAAGTTTGGCTTCTGGAATCTCTCTTTGCCACAAAGCACCTGGAAAATGCAGGTTGAGGGATCATGATATCGTTAACGGGGAACAGGCAGGTTGTGAGTGATGTTTTCCTGAAGGATTTCCCAACAATTTTTTGGGACATTTTTTTTGTCAGAGGACATTTTTTTCCTTGGATTGCCTGGTTTGCAGGAGTTTGATGTCTCCTTAGCATGAACGTGGGAACAAAGTCACCGCTTGGACACCCTCTCCCAAAAAACGAAGTTTGGCTCAGCGTGTTCGCCTTCTACTTTTAGAATTTGTCTCCTCGTCGCTCCCTGCTGGAATGTCCTATGGAATCTTTAAAAGCAATTTTAAGGGGAAAAAAAAAGGATTCTGGCAAATGCCAATAAGAGGAGGAACAAAAATTTGGAATTAGACCAAAAGAATGGGAATTATCATCCATTATTTGACAAAATAATAAAAAAGCTGGGAAGCCAAAATCCTTGATAAGCACAGAAATGAAAGAATATTTGCCAGGCTGCAGGAAGGTTGGAGGTGTTTTTTTCACACCCTGGACACAGAATTTTGGGATGTTTTTGGATATTTGTGTGACTTACACCCCCATTTCCCAGGAAGGATATTCCCGGTGTTGGCAGAGCAGCAGATGAATTAAAGTCCCTGGAATTTCAGCCCCACCTGTTGGACTGCCCACCAAGAGGAGCTGCCAAGGTCTTCCCAGCAGGGTGACTAATCCATGCTGGGAACATCAGGGAGCTTTCCAGGCCTTGTTTGGGAGTTGCAGGACCGTTGTTGGTGTCTTATGCATTTCCTGGTTGCTCCAAGTTTTTGTATTCCTTAATAAAACTCTCCCACGTCACCCCAGCAGCTTAAAGTTATCCCTGACTTTTCCCCATGGATCGAGGTTTTCTACCTCATCGGGTCATCCCTTTCCAATTCCAGAGTTTGTTGTTTCCAGACAAACAGGGAGGTGGGAATGACACACACCCAGACTTGGAGCAAGGATGCTGAGAACTCAGGGTGTAGTGGCCTTTTAAATTATTTTATTTTTGGACAATATCAGGATTTTGAATTATCTTCTCTCCAGAGCTGTAAAAAAGATCCACGTGCTTGATTTTCTGGAATATTCCTGGAGCCTGGACTGCTGCTCTTCCCTTCCTGCCCTGCTCAGCTTCTCCTGAGCACTGGAATTGTGTGGTCCAAAAGGAGAAAATACAGGAGCAGCTTTGCTTTGGAGCTGAGCTGATGTCCACAGGTCTAAATGAAGGATTGGAAGATCCAGAGGCCATTCCACTGGAATTTGGGCCATTGAGGAACCGATATGTAAGAGTTGGATGATCCTTGCACTTTCCTGGAACTCAGGAGATTCTCTGATTTTGATATTTTCCTGTCCCACTTTGTGGTTTTCAGGAAATAATTTTGCTCTGCTGTTACAATTTCCATGATTTGTTTCACCTGTCTCCTCTGAAGAGCTTCAGAGGAACGGCTGCAGGGGGAGTGGGACCTTCGGCAATCTTGGAATGTCGGACATGGTCAAAGTGCAGGCAGTGAATGAAACATCAGTTCTGGAGCCAGAGGGCCCCGTTTAAAGCCCTTCCTTATCTCCAGGGAATCCCAGAATGGTTTGGGTTGGAAAGGACCTCAAAGCTCATCCAATCCCACTCTGCCATGGCAGGGACACCTCCCGCTATCCCAAGCTGCTCCAAGCCCCAATGTCCAGCCTGGCCTTGGACATTTCCAGAGATCCAATGGAAGCCACAGCTTCTCTGGGAAAACTGTTTCAGGATCTTCCTATCCTCAAGGTTTGGAGCCTCCTAAAATGTGGCAGAAAAGGCAAAAAATTCTGGAACATTGGTGAGGGGAAGGCTCTGAGCCACGGAGATTTTGGGAGAGATGGATGTAAAGGACATGAAGATTTTAATCAGCAGATAAATGCCAGCAGCATGGGGTGTCAGGGAGGCCATGCTCTTCCTGGGATATTTCCTGTGGTTCCGTGCCCAGGAACAGCTCCGGGGTTGGTCTGACACAGCTTCAGACAAAGCTGTCAGCCAGCCCACAGAAAATCCAGGGAAATTCAAACTGGAGGGAGATAAAAATCAATGGATGTTCTCCCAAAAGAAACTCATCTTTCAGTGCTTCTCTTGGGCTGCTCTCATCTGTCAGAATTTAAAAAAATAAAAAATTCAGCTTTGTAGTTCTGCCCTATCATAGACATTCCAAGAATTGGCTTCCTGCAGATCCTTTGGGTCACTGGGATTTCTTTACTCCTTGCTGGTTTTGGAAATGTTTTTTCCATCATCAATATTTTGTCCCAGCTGCTTATCAGATTCTCCAGTGTTATCTGATCCTTAGGGAATGGGCTGGTCTTCCTCAGAAAACCATTATATTAAATATGAATTTATAATTCATTTATCTTAATTTATTTGATATTTAAAAGCTCTGCGTTTGGACTGCACACAGTAAAGCTTTAGGGCAGTGTCAGAAATTGCTAATCCTGAATTTGCTACCTGGAATTTTCTCCACCAGATATAAATATGGGACCTTCACTCATATAAGGGGTGTAGGCAGAGAAGCATTTTTAGGGAAAAAAAAAAAAAAGAGGAAGTCTGGGATTTCAGCCTGGATATTTATTGAAGCTGGAAGGGAATCATGGAGCTGACAGAAGTTCTTACACACTTCCGAAATAAAGATTTATCCAAGAGTCCCAGGATTGCTCCATCAGTATCCATTTATTTGGCTCAAGTGAGCCTCTTAATCCCTTTGCCCTCGGTGGATTCCAGCCATGGAATAAAGACAATTCCATTCATTCATTCCTTGTTTTTGAAACACTGGAACACCTCTGAGTTGGAACAACTGGGAGATTGTCTCAGGATTCAGTCGGCTCCTTCCAATCCAGAAATGCTCACAGATCCCATTTCAAATAAACCCGGATCCTGGGAGCTTTGGAAGATCCCTGGATCATGAGGCAGCAGGATCCAGGGACAATTCCCAAAGGGCGGTTGGGATTTGGAATTTTCTTCTTGGGAGGGCGGGGAGGGAAACAGTTCCTGTGTGTGGATGTGAGTCACAACATGGGACTGGACCTCGGGGCCAGAAACAGCACCTGGAGTGTTTGATTTGTTCCATGATTAATTGGGAAAGGGAAGGAGAAGGGATCTTGTGTGGGAACTAAATACATGGCCTGGCCTCTTATATTTTTTTCAGAATTTAGTGGGAAAGGGAAGGAGAAGGGATCTTGTGTAGGAAGGAAATCCATGGCCTGGCCTCTTTCATTTGCTCTGGAATTTAGTGGGAAAGGGAAGGAGAGGGGATTGAGGATGGGAACAAAATCCATGGCTTGGAGTGTTTGATTTGCTCCATAATTAATTGGGAAATCTTGTGTGGGAATGAAATCCATGGCCTGGAGTGTTAGATTTGATCCAGAACTAATTGGGAAAGGGAAAGAGAAGGGATCTTGTGTGGGAAATAAATCCCATGGCCTGGAGTGTTTGATTTGCTGTCTATTGGGAAAGGGAAGGAAAGGGGATCCTTCATGGGAATTAAATCCCATGTCCTGGCATTTGATGTTGGTGTGGTTGCAGATCTCCAGGTCTGACCTTTCCTCTCTTCCAGCCCTTTGTCCATCCTTCCTGGGAGAAGCTGCTGGATCCAAGATTCTCCTGGCTCCACAGGCATCCCACCCTTTCCCACCAGGGTCACCTGTGGAAGTGCAGAGGAATTCAAGACCCTCTGGCCCTGCAGGTTGTTACTCCATTCCCTCCTTGAGCCTTCAGGATCCTCCTTCTTCTCTTTCCCATTGCCCTTACCCCTTTTCCATGCTGGGAGACATCACCCTGCTTCCAACACATCCCAAGAACTTCTTCACCAAGTGCATTTCCCTTTGCTCTGGATGAAAAATTCCTCCATTCTCCCTGTTTGCATCTCAGATCCCCTCCCCTAAAAAGAGAAGGAATCCTGGTATTGGGGAGTATAGGATGAATGCACAGACTTGTACCAAGATGTTTGGGAATTACGGAATTTTATCTCCCCTTCTTCTGGATTCCATTACCTTGAAGCCTCCTCAGGGTTCTCATTCTCCCACTGCTCCTCTCCTTCCTTCTCTTTCCCTGGCAGATCCTCATTCCCTCTTTCCAGGTACTCCCAGCTATGGCAGCAGCCGTTGGAAGAGCCCCCGAATATTTCCCCCCACCCAGGACCCCCTTTCTTCCCATGTTACTTTCCTTTGCTGCAGCTCTGGAATATTCCTAAATTTTTAGTTTGCAGCAAGAATAAACTGCATCCATCCTCTGGAAGTGGATACGGAGCCAATTCCAAAGGGTTCTCCAGCTCCTATTTACAAATCAGCCAGGATTTGTTATTATTTTAATAATAATTATTATTCCTGGGCTTGGACAAACACAGGGAAGCGTGGCCCTGTTTGTGTGGATTTGCTGTCCTGGAATATTTCGGGTGTCGTTTGCAAATCCAATCTCAACCAGCAGCAGGAAAACAAGGAAGCCCAATTAGGAGTGGAGTCAGGCTGGAGTTTTGTTGGCATTGGCCAGCAGGTTTGGATGGGATCTCCAGCCAAGAGGAAATCTGATCCAGATGAAAGTCTCACTTCCAGCCCCTAAAAAAAGGCCCGGACAGCTCTGTGAGCACAGGGATTTTTCCTGTGAAGAAATGTGTTTTCCCAGGGGATTCCAAGCCTTGTGCCTTCACTTCTGTGACAGGAATAAAACCCAGCTCCTTTTCCTGCTCCTGGTACGGCTCGAGGAGAAACCGTCCAGGCTCTGCTGGAACCAGGATCCCCCGTCCTCCTTCACAGACTCCCGTTTTTTCCGCATGGAGTGACCTGAGAGGAACTTCCCTGGAGCTGCTGTTTTCCTGCTTCCCGAGCTCCTGGCAGACTGGCAGGGGCTCGAGTTAGGCTGGGACACGAAGTCTGGAGAAAATCCCTAGCTGTGCTGCTCAGAGCAGAGGCTGAATTCCAGAAGCCATCCCTCAGACCAGGAATCTTTTCCTTTTAGAAGGAATCTACTTCCAAATCGTTCAAAGCTGCTTCAAGGCACAGACTGAAGGATCCAAGACCCAGAATATGGGACAGAGTTTCCATCCCGTTTCATGGAAATTTCACTCTCCACAACTCCCTGAAGAGAAATTGTAGAAAGGCAGGGATTGGGCTCTGCTCCCAGGGAACAGCGACAGGAGGAGAAGGAACAACCTCAGGC
The DNA here is from genome assembly GCA_013400575.1 of Peucedramus taeniatus. Taxonomy (NCBI): domain Eukaryota; kingdom Metazoa; phylum Chordata; class Aves; order Passeriformes; family Fringillidae; genus Peucedramus; species Peucedramus taeniatus. The sequence goes on from WBNO01010568.1 coordinate 19,342, forward strand.
TGGGCCAGGGTTGGACACCAGCAGGAATTTCTCCATGGAAAGGGTGGCCAGGCCTTGGCAGGGGATGCCCAGGAAGCTTTGGAGTTCCCATCCCTGGAAGTGTCCAAGGAATTCCAGATGTGTGGCACTCAGTCATTCCAGAGATCCGGGATCCCATCCTGGAATCTTTAGCTTGGGAAAGACCTCCAAAGTCCAACCTTCAAATCCCACCATGCCCAGTGAAATATTTCCTGCCTAAGCAAGCCCAGTCCTGGTGCAAAGGCAAATTCACTGGATAAGGAGCAGCTTCTTGGCCATAAAGGGGGAAAGAGTTGGATTTTCCAAGGATTCAATTTTTTTTTTTTTTTTCACTGGGATTTCTGTGGCTTCCACTCAGGATTGTGATCTCCTCATGCCAGGTGCAACACAAACGTACAGATTTCACTGTCCAGAGAAATGGTGGATGCCTGGAAGTGTCCAAGGCCAGGTTGGATGGGGCTTGGAGAAACATGGGACAGTGGGAGGTGTTCCTGCCCATGGTAGAGGTGGCGCTGGATGGGCTTTAGGGTCCCATGCATCCCAAACCATTCCAGGATTCCATGATAATGCAATGTCTACTATATACATTATAGAGAGCCATAGATTCTATAAAGTTCTGGATAGAATTCCTGCACTGATAGTTTTCCTGGGAGCTCAGTGCTCCCAGGAAAGGATCAATGGATCTCAGTGCTCAGGATTTTTCCACTTTAATTATTTCTGCACTGAAAATTCCTGTAAAATTGAATTACCCTGGGGAACGAGGGAAATGATCAATGCTTTATTGATAAATCACATCCTAAAGATTTCACTTTGCTGCTCTGGTGTGAGGGATTTAATTCCCAGTCAGTTCCATAGCATTGTCCTCCGAATTCACGGCTTTATTGGAATTGTAGTGGAAATCTTGTGGGATGAGTGGCCTGGAAGCCTTTGCTCCCCATGTGCTCATTCTAAGGCATGGATTCTTTCACAGGGATTGATTTGGGGCATGACAAGAGGTGTAATTTGGCCATAAAACTTTCATTCTACAAAAGAATCAAGATTCCAATGCCTTTGGAGGCTTCGGCTTTGCCACACCACATCAGAGAACCGGAGTTTGATGAGGAAAAAAACCCCAAACAAAGACCTATTTCAACAAGTCAAAGTAGAACATTTTAATTTCAAGGAGGTTAAAATGTTCCTCCTCCAGTGAATTATGGAGACAAAACAGTGGGAGATTTTTCACTGGAATTCCTCACGGTTTCTATCCCACAAAAAAACATGGCAAAGACTCGATGTTTTGGGATGATAGTGGCTCCGAGCAAAGAGAGGATGGAAATTTCCATATTTTTGCTGCAGAAGTCACTAAATGACAATAATGCAAAATGATCCATGGGCTGGAATGGATTCATCCCTAGGGATTCACACCATTCCCGCTGAACAATGGAAGGACCATTTTGTTGCCTTTTCTGACAGAAAGGAGCTGTCTGATGCCACCAAATATCCCAGAAAATGATTGGTAAAAAGGGAATTGGGCTGGATTCTTTTCCTCCATAAAGAGTAATCTAAACATGGACTAAAAGTGGGAATGGCTTTAAGCTAAAGGAGGGTGGATTTAGATGGGAAATCAAGAAGGAATTCTTCCCTGTGAAGTTTTGGGTGCCCCTGGATCCCTGGAAGTGTCCCAGGCCAGGTTGGATGGGGCTTGGAGCAAGCTGGGATAGTGGAAGGTGTCCCTGCCATGGCAGGGGGGGAAGAGGATCATCTTTAAGATTCCTTCCCACTAAAACCTTCCTGGAATTCTGGGATTCTATAAAACACAGGGATTTTTTTATTATTCTTATTATCATTATCATTATTATCGTTATTATTGTTATTATTTCTTTGGGGGAAAAATAATAGCAAAGAAGAAGTGAATCCTAAAAATTGTCAGGATTCCTTTTTGCAGAGCCAAAAATTTGGGATCCTCCCTGATGTAAATAAGAACAACCCACTTGTTTATTTCCAGAGGAAATAAAAGCCTGAACTTATCCAGGGATGTTCATGCAGTGGGATAAGAATTTGATAAGGAACCATCTCTGATTTTCAATAAACTGCTGAAAGGTCATTCCATGGAGAGGAGGTTGTGGGTGTTGTTTAATTGCCATAAATTAATTACCTTGCGCCATTAATTATCAGGGCCTGTAAGCCAAGGCAGCCAAATGTTTTCCAAGAAATCTGATGGATAAGTGGATTTTTGGATTGATAGGTGCAAGGCAGCTTGGAAGCTTTATTTAGCTCTATTTTCCAGCCCAGATCCTAAATCCCACCTGAAATACCATGGAATTCCCAAAACCCTGTGGACAGGAGGCCACTCTGCACCAGGATTGCTTTAACATCTTTTCACAAATAATGGGGCCAAGCCCAGCATCCAAAGGGATCTCCCTTCCCAATCCCTCTTAATTCCCAGGGGAATCTGGGGAGAAAACACCTCCCCAGTTTTACATTCCTTGTTGGAAGGGTGAGGAATGTGGACCCAAGGAGGGTTTGTTGAGCACCTGCTGGATGCTGATAAACATGGGAATCCACCCCATGTTTATCCATAACAATTCTTGGATGCTTCCAGCTATGGAATTCTGTGGATTACTGCAGTGATTTGGGCCTGGATTTCAATCCTAGTTGGCTTTAAAAAGGGAAATAAATTCCAGCAATCCAATCAAAAATCTTTGTGCCCCGCACTGCACCAATTTTTCTGATGAACCCATAGTTCCTGATAAGAATTCCACATGAAATAGGGAATGATGGATAATAAGGAGCAGCCCAGTTCCTCAGGATAACGCCAAGGGCAGCCACGAGTGAGGAAAACATCCTGATCATGTTTCTCCTGTGACTTTTCCAGAGCAGCTGCTGCCAAAGGAGAGAGAAAAAACAAGGAGAAAAATTTAAAAAGTAGAGGGGAGGGAGAAATTAAAAAGCAGGAACTTTGGAATTGTTCTACACCAGGGAATTTAAGGAAAACAGTTTTCCTACGTGGACAAGGGTGCTCCTGCACAGGTGGGTCAGATCCAAGCCTTGCTGGAGTCAGTGGAGAGATTCCCTTTGACTTGGGAGGCTCTGGATCAGCCTGAGCGTTCCCATAAGGATGGCTAAGCCAGGCCTGGCTCCTGGGATGCTTTAGGCTGGACAGAGCCAAGGAAAACCTGCTTCTCTCAAGAGCAGTTTTGTTTCCATGAGGCCGCTGGAAGCAACACCTGGAATGATGTCCTGGAGCCCCAGGCTCTCTGCCGTGGCACAATCCCATGGGAGATCATTTCTGGACACCGGGATCCACACAAATATTTTGGGATTCGGTGCCACGTCCCCTCAGCTGAGTGTCTGTCACTGAACAAGGTGCCCAGGCATGTTTGGGATGGAGATTCCCATTTTATCCTCCTCCCTCACCCACAGGACCAGCCGAAATAACGGGAAGTTTGCAACCAATCCCACTTCAGGGGTTATTCCCCCAAAATGTGCCAATTCTCCAGGATCCCTGGAAGTGTCCAAATGTTGGATGGTGTTTGGAGCAGCCTGGGATAGTGGGAGGTGTCTCTGCCCATGGCAGGGGTGGGAATGGGATAAGATCCCATTCAACCCAATCCATCTTGGGATTCAAGGTTGTCTGGACTCTCTGAAGCCAAGCTTTTCCCAATCCATGGATCCCCAGCCCAGCAGGCCATTGGCTGTTGTTCCAGCTGAAAATCAGGATGTGGGAATACAGCCCTGCTCCCTCTTCCTGACTAAATTACTGCAGATTCTTTGCTTCTTTTTTCCCAAGGACAGGATTAAATGCGCGAGACGGAATTTCTTGTTGGGTCTCAGATGTTTATTAGCTCTTATCTATGTCACAGTCTCACAAACCCTGAGCACTTTAACAAACTAAAAATGGAGCCCCGTCTCTCTCTCTCTGCAAGGCCTTTTAAGGATAAACTGTCCAATTAAGAAATGACACCTCAATTATTTTCACTTTTAACCCAGTAACCAACCACCCGTGGCCGCAATGGGGACTTTTTTATCCAGCAGCCCATTTTGGATTTAGAGAAGTGGTTTAAAGTGGGAGAGTCCTGGGGTTGGAATATTCCATGCTCAACTTTTTTTTTTTTTTTTTTTTAACCAATCCCACATCCCAAATTGTTTTTAGCACCCCAGGGAATGTTTGGAATATCCCCCCCGGGTTTAAACCTTCAGGTGTTAAATTTTGAATTCCCCATCATTTTTCTCCTGCGTGAAACTTCTCCCTCAGCCCAGAAACGGAAGAATTGCAGGAATATTTGTGAGGAATAAATAACTTTGGTCCTTTTCCATCGTGCTTTTGGGAACGACATTTTTATGGCGCTCAGGAAGTCAATTTTGGGATTATTTTAAGCCTGTGCTGCAGCCAAGAACATGAGATAGGACAGATTAAAGGAATCGAGGGCAGCCAGTTCTTGGCTGTTCCAGCCAGCTCAAGAAGGAAGAGTTCAGGCTGATCCCTGTTCCTCCTCAGAATTCCCAAAGGGATTTTTTAAGGAGCCACTGATGCTCTCCATTTGTAACAGAAGCTGCTGGTCCCAGACTCCAGATTTAGGGGCATTTTGGAATTCCTGTGTTTGCCACTGCAGAAAAGGAGGGTTTAAGAGGTGGAAAACATTCCAAATTCCAGGATTTAAGGAGAAAGAGGGAACTTTTTATATGGGAAGAAAATAAGAGGACAAGGGGAATGGATTTAAACTGAAAGAGAGGGAATTTCCATGGGATATTGGGAAGAAATTCTTCCCTGGGAGAGTGGGGAGGAGCTGGGATGGAATTCCCAGAGAAGCTGTGGCTGCCCCTGGATCCCTGGAAATGTCCAAGGCTAGGTTGGACATTGGGGCTCGGAGCACCCTCGGATAGTAGAAGGCATCCCTGCCCCCTTGGATTTTTTCCAAGGTCCTTTCCCACCCAAACCATTCCAGGATTCCCTGAATAGATGAAATTTTACCTGCAGGAAGCTCAAATCTCAGGTCCCACTTCCAAAGAGTTTTGATGTCACCACCTCCACCCTTGGTGCCGCTGTTGGAGCTGCATGAAGCAAGAGCTGGGAATTTTTTCCTCTCCATATTCCAAGCTTCTCCCTATGGATTCTTCTTTTCTGCTCTTATTTCCTGATGTTCATGCCACCAGGAATAATAGAAAAGTACATTCCAAACTTTTTTATTGGGAAAAAAACAGCAAGCCCAAAGCAAACCCCCAGTTTTGTGTGTGTGTTTTTTGGGAATGAAGGAAGAGGAACAATTATCCCAAATCTGTTTTTTTCAGAAGCAGGAATAACTTGTCAGGATCATCCAGGAAATGGAAAGGAATGGGAATGGTTTGAAAATCCATTGCTGTCAATTCAGGGGGTGGAAAAATGGAAAAAAAAAGGAAGAAACCAAAACTGCTCCTTTGGCATCCCAGCGTGGTTTGAAGCCATTTTCCCTTGGCTGATCCCTGTAGGAATTTTTAGCTGAGTTGGATGTCTGAGGGAAGGAACAGCCAGCTGGGAGAGCAGGGAATTGCACCTGGAATTGCACCCGGAATTGCACCTGGAATTGCAGTGGGAGCAGGGAAATGCGCCTGGAACTGCAGGGAGAACAGGGAATTGCAACTGGAATTGCAGGGAGAGCAGGAAATTGTGCCTGGAATTGCAGCAAGGGAGGATGTGGCTGGAAAATGGGACGGCTCCTTGTGATCCCTGAAGATAAATGACCTGTCCTGAGTCTGGAGCAGGGAATTCTGGAATGGGCTGAATTAAAGGGAACTTAAGGATCATCCATTCTACCCCTGCCACAGCAGGGACACCTTCCACTATCCCAGGCTGGAATTATTTGGAATTTGCCTTTCCCTAATTCCACCTCACTTGCGTAAATCTGCATGATGAGTATCCCGTTCTTATTCCGATTAACAGCTCCCATTTCCCTCAGTTCTCAATCCCCCAAATAATCAGGATCCGTCCATTCCAACCCCATGGGCAGGGACACCTCCCACTATCCCAGGTTGCTCCAAACCCTGTCCAACCTGGCCTTGGACACTTCCAGGGATGGGGGATCCAAGGAGAGCCGTCACCACCTTCAGCACAATTCCAGAGCCAAGCTGGAAACCTTCCCATGGGGAATTGCTTTTCCTATTCCTCACCCCTTGTCCTGCAATCTCCCCCTGGGAGATTTTCCTGGGATTTGGACATCCTTGAAGTTTCTGTTGGGAAACTTCTACTTCCCAACACAGGAGGAATCTCCAGGAACCTCTGGAACTCCCAGGAATGTCAAAAACTCATCACAAGTATGTTTTTATATTATTTTTTTCCCCCAGTCCTTTCTTTGGCAGCTTTCTGGCATTGGGTTTTTTTTTCCTTCAACGAGCAAAATCCTAAAAAAAAAAAAAAAAGGAAAAATAAAAGAGTTGGGGCCAAGTGTTGCAATGCAAAGGTCAAGTGCATGGAAGTGTGAAAATTCCCGAAGGAGCCAAGGTGCTGCTGGGCCACAGCAGCTCCGGGAGCCAAACTGGATCCGAGCACACGGAGCTGACGTCACCCACGGACACTCAGAATTCGGGAGGGCCGGGATGAGCTCAGGGAATGAGCTGTGGTTCTTTCCCAGGCTGGGATTTATGAGGCTGTGCCAGAGCCTCTGCTCCAAACTCCTCCTTCCAGACATTTGGAAAATTGGTGTCGCTCCCAAGGTTTAGGGTTGGAGTAGGGATGTAACGCCACAGCTGAGGAGTTTTTTATTCCCCAAAAAACAAATTGTTTTCTGGGAGAAGGCAGAATGTACATCCCAAATAAATGTTAATTCTTTCCTGGGAGTAGAAAAGGCAAAAATTATGGAAAATGAAAATTATTTCTAATTCTTGTCTTCATTTTTTGGTTTAAATTCTAAATAATTTGATCCTTAATAATATTCCAGGAAACAGCCAAGTTCCAAAGAGATCCCAGATAATCCACAAGGCTTTGCTTTGCCAAGGTCTCTTTTCCCTGCCCTCTCACCATCCCAAATTTGTTTGCAAACTGCCAATGAGTTGGAAACAAAGATATTCCAAGAAGTGCTCAGATCTTTGCTCCTCAAATTCCTGGAACAAGCAGTTCTGGATCCTCTGGATCCAGGCAGGATCCATCCCTTGGTGATGCTTTTGTAACAAGAGGGATTTTTGGGCCAAAATCTATGGCTTTTTTTGCTTTGCTTTTCTCCTTCTGTTCTTGGTCTTCCTCCAGCTCTACCCAGAACTTCATCCTATGGAGGATTTTCCCAGAAAAAAGATTTTTTTCATAATTCCTTAACAATTCCTGATGTTACCCTATCAGTTCAAATCAATCTAATAACACATTGAAAAAAATATTCCTCCTTTTGCCTTTTTCCAGCTTTCCTGCCACTGATTTCTTTTGCCGGCACTGGAGGAGAAAAAAAATGGGGAAAGGAGAAAAAACTGGGAAACAAAATTCCATTTGTTCTCGAGACCAAAAAGAGAAACAAGGATATGAACACAAAACACTGAAATACTCCCTTTGGAAAGAACATTTTCATTTTTTGAGCTGTTTGTAAGGAAAAAACCCACATTGATTCCAGGGAATGATGCTCATGTCCAATCCCAGCCTAATCCCAGGAGCTTCAAAACCTCCGGAAATCACAAAAACACCATTTGTCCCTCAAATCCAAGCAACGGCATTAATATTCCCCAGAATTTGCAACCTGCTTTCTCCCTGCTCTATTTTGGCCCTTTTTTCCACTCCATTTATTCCCAAATTTTTGCCTCCAGCACCTGTTCTCCATTAAAAGCCTCTCCAAACAAACATTCCCGTGGCAGACACGAGGAAAACACGGAGCTGAACGTTCTGCTCCATTAACTTTCCTGACGGGATGATGTCCTTTGTTTTTTGAACATTGCTTTTAATGGCCCACTAAGGATGGAGCAACCTGGGAGTTGGATCGCCCTGGAATTTCAAAAACAAAGAATTAAAAAATCCCTTTTTTTTTCTCCTCTCCAGCTGCAAACTCCAGGCTTTGGAATTTCACCCTTGGCAACGAGGGGGTTTTAATTGATCGTTTTTAGTCTCAGGGTACTTTGAGAGAGATTTTCCACTAGGAAAAAAAATAGGAGGAGGGAAATGTGGAAAAAACACTGGGAGAGGACATAAAACTCCCTCAGCTGTGAAGGGGGAATCAGGGTGGTTCCACTGAATCCCTAAAAATGGGAGCTGGGTTTCAGGGATGCAGCTCAGGCTCTAAATTTACTCTGGGGGGGATCCAAATGATGCATGAAAAGAATCCTCAGCACCTCTATGGAGTTGCAAATATCCAAGTTTGGAATCCAGTTCTGTTCTGCAGCTGATCCGTGGGAAGGAAATGCAGAATTCCATAAAAATGTCACCTGAGCCACCGCACTAGGAGTTCTGTCAGTGCCGTGGAATTCAATGCTGGGAATTGTCCCAGATTCAGGGAGGTAGAGTGGAAAAGTATCTCCAGTGGGATCCTGTTGGAACCCTGGCTGCTGAGAACTTCGGACTTTCTGTGCTGACAGGCACTGACCCCCAAGAGAACACTGCATTGACCTGAGGCCGTGGAGAAGCTTCCAAAATGGAATGACAGAACTGGGATTGTGGGTGTGGAGTTTGAATAGAAGTGTGGAATATCACAGGGTGGGAAATTTAGAGTTTAAGGGTTTAGAATACAGAAATAGATATAAAGCAAGATGGGGGCTTTGGGGTGGAGGCTGGTCCTTCTTCTTCACCTTCTTCTTCTTCTTCTTCTTCTTCACTACCTTCTTCTTCTTCTTCTTCTTCTTCTTCTTCTTCTTCTTCTTCTTCTTCTTCTTCTTCTTCTTCT